>JAYMTF010002319.1:0-18706 GCA_036897485.1 Pelargonium nanum | reverse complement strand
CACGGCGGCCACAACCGAGGTGGTTCCGGCGCCGGAGGAAACAGAGGACTTCTGGGTGTAGACGAAAGTGAAGAAAAATACGAGCGTGAAGAAGGAGACAAAAGCCAAAAGCCATAACCGATTGGAGCTCCCCTGTTTCTGAATATACGGATGGAGAAGAATCAGCTTCGTGTTGCCATTACTGTTCTTCATTTTTTTCAGAGAAAAAACAGAGGAAGCTCTGTTTCGAGAGGCTCTGTTTTTTGAGAAATTGGAGAAATTGGGTTGATTATAAAGATGGGTTTTGTTACTTTTGTACGAAGTTGACAGTGCAGAGAGACAAGGAATTGATTAATGGATTTGAACAATGTGGCTAATAAAAAATTGGAGAAAAGAAAATTGCTCTGTTTTGAAGCAACTGCGAAATGAGAGAGGAAGGAGAAAACAGGGGTGGTTGGAGCAGAGTGACAGAGGAACTAAAAGTACAAGCCATAAGTCGCTTTTACTTGGAGCTTTTTATTGAATTTCACTTCTTAAGTTACCTATTTAAAATTAAAATAATGAGTAAGTGATTTCAGAAATTAGTTGTTAGTGGGTTTTGAAGGAGACACAGCAACAGATTGTATGGAATTAGAAAACAGAGTGTCTTCTACTGTATTTTAAGGTTCTCATGGTTTAAGACAAGTTTACTATGGTTCCTGTTTGAGGTAATTATTAATGTCTGGATTGGATTGCAGCTTTTTTGCCAATCATGAATTTGATTCTGTTATTGGTTGCGGAAGCTGCCAAAGCACTTTTAACTAGAGCCGTCCAAACAAACCCTGACTCGTTGGGTACCCGAAACTCATTCTTTTTTTGTGGGTTCGGGTATGCATTAATCTATCCGAAGAGAGTCAGATCGAGTATATTTGCAAAAATAATGTGATTTGTACTTGCAGCAGAAGGCAAGGCCGACGGTGCATGGGTAATCAGGGATTACACCGGCCCTTGTTGGGGTGGAAGGCGCGTGTGATGGTCGGAAGTTTCTGAGTCTCGTCTAGTAGAAGCTATGATTATCTGAGAGGCTTTGAGTTGGATAGAAATTAGAGGATGGGGCTAGCTAATCATTGAGTGTGATGCTGAGGAAGTAGTGGTTGCTTTGCGAACCGGAGGGGAGGGTAATTCCAGTGCCTTGGGTTTGATAGTTCAAGACATTTTGTCTATTGATGTTGGGTTTGACAATTTGTTGGATTAGCCGGTCTGCGAACCGGGTGCCTCATGTTCTAGCTAGGTTATCAGGTTCTGTGTCAGGTATAGAGGGATGGTTTGATTTATACTTAAAACCGACCTGACTTACCCGAAAACCTTGTAAGGTCAAGTCAGGGTTCATCAACCCATACTCGAACCTGAACCGACCTTTTGTCACCTCTACTGTTAACTATAAAGCATTATGGGCTCAAACTCCTAAGCCCAAAACAGAGTGACTTATTGGGTTGTGGGCTATGTGGTATCTCAATTTTCAGTCAAAAAATGCATCAATTCTTCATCACTTCTTTAAACCAAAACCATTTGCAATATATATTCATTTTCACCTAATTTAATTATCTTTTCTACAAATTTGAAGTTCATTGTCAATTTAGAGAAATGTTACGATGACTATCAAACTAATTTGCATGCATTAGGGATTAAATTGCGCTTGATCGATTGATCCTAACTAGTTTTTGTTATATGTCATTGTTAAATGTCACGGTAATGATAATTAAAACAAAAACTATATGAATTATTAGTCAAATACTTAGCTTAAACTCCAATTTATTTTGTCTAATCTATGATGGTGATAAAAGAATTTAATGCTCAAGTTTCACAAATATAATTTATTATGTAATTGAGATATTACAAAGTGAAGTAGACATTTTAGGTTTTCTCCATGTGTTGATGGTCTTGAGAGTGTGACTAATACTACATAAATAATTTACATATAGGAGTAACTTGAAAAAGTATTAAAACGTGGGAGAATCATACATCAATGACTTAATTTGCACTCTATTTTGTCTCTATATCATCGCCAAAAGAAAATTATAAAGTATTTAATATGAGAACAAAATAACGTAACAATATTTTTAATTGTTTCAAAATAATTGTTATTTTATTTACAAATATTTTATATAAATGTAGACAATTAGTGTTAGATTCATCATTTGCAAAGATGGTTGAAAAATAATAATAATAATCTAAACTGACCACAAGGAGAATATTAACATAAACTATCTAGATCCTGAGGCCTACATGTTAGGATGGTGTGTCGCTCCAAAATGCATCACCATGGGAAGGAGGTCGACGTTGTTGGCTAGAAAGGGACACATATATGTAGTACCACAACATACTCAGGAACATCCCTTAACACATCAACCCCAACAAATTCAAGAGGATATAATTATCTAACCTCACGACTTAACTAGCCGAGAGCATATTGTAACACACATAGATGCACAATAAAACATTATACAAATTATTTTACTACTCATGACCTTTGGCCATGTAACAAACAGAGTCTCAAATTTGTTACATGGCTAGAGGCCCTGAATCGAAAAATAATTTCTATAATGTTTTATAGAGCAACTATGTGTATTGCAGTATGCTCTCAACTAGTTAAGCCGGAAAGTTAAATTATCATGTGCTCTTTCATTGGTTGAGATTGTTATGTTGAAGGATGTTCCTGAGGTTGTTGCGGTGGGGGATGTTTCTGGGGATATTGTGTTAAAGGATTTGACTGTCGATATTACGCTTAGGGATGTGACGCCTGAGGCTACGAGAAAAAATAACAATGAAACAAAAAAACTTCAACATTTTAGGATGGAGGTAGGTTCTGGTAGGCTTTTGAAAAACAATATAGTGTTCTTATTAGCAACTTCACTTAAATAGAGTTTAGGTAGTATTTGAGGTTGTTTTAATTTGAATTTGAAAACTAATTGTTGTGTGGGTATCCTTTATCTTGTGCCATAAATATGGGTAAGAGGTTGGATTGATTTTATTTCATCAAAAGGATGTGACCGATTTTGGTGGGTTCACATTATTTTGTGCCATAAAAATGGGTAGGAAGTTGAATTTGAAACTCATCTTCTACTTCGGGAAAATTTTAGTTTATGAAATATACTTCAATTTGGTGTCGGGGTTTTTGGACCAGGTTGTTCACCATCGGACCCCTTGTAAGCATAGACCGGCCCTATGGTTTTGGAAGGACGATAATTTATTGCGGAAAACAATGATGGACAGTTAGTCTTGTGTGATTCTTTTTAGTCATATATTGAATTTTGAAGATCTTGCGAGTATACTTAACCTAAAAATTGATCAGATCTATTTTATGCAACGAATCATCTCCAATGGGATGCATAATTTACCACAGTTGTTAGTGATGCATGTGATTAGAAAGAAAAGAGACAAAACTGTACTAAACAGATACATACAGCTATTTTTCTTGTCCTGTGAAACCAAATGTAACAATGGTATTTACAGAATCTAATGAGGGATGATCTATGCACAAAACCTTTTATGCTCTTCACAAATTCTGAGAGAGAGCCCACCAATTTGACTAAGTTGCTTCTGGTGTATCTGTTTCGATCGTCTGATCTGAAAGACTGTAAGCAAAGTTGCTTCGACCATAATGGTAGTCTCAGCCATGACTATGGAAGATCACAATCTCTTGCCACTTCACAACATGCCTGCGTAAACGGGTACAAGTAACATCATGTTTATGGTACAATGGAGCGTAAAGTCCGGAACTTGTCAATGCATTCTAAGTATAACTAGTCGTGTTGTGTGTTGTGTGTTGTGTGTGTCACGGTTGATGAACATGAAAAACGGGAGAAAGATTACCTGCAGGGACCCGTCTTCTCACAGAGCTGTGTTGTGTTGGATCAGATACGGCTAGTCAAGACGCGTATATACAGCAAAAAAGTTGAACATTACGTTATCGTGACTTATCATATAGAGCACGGGAGTGAGCACTTGACTTCATGATTGTCTCGTCGCTGTGCTTGATCCATTCGGAAAGCTTCCATGGTTTTTGCCACTTCCACTTGAACTGTAGCAGCCACTGATGATGACTTCTTTTCCACCTCCATAGCTTCCCAGGTTGCTGCGCCATGGATCCCAGTTTCTTCATTGATAGCTGTCCAACTGGAACCATCTACAAGCACAATGATCTCCACTTTGTTAATCATGATGGACTTGACAAACACAAACCAAGAACGGAGCGAGGCCTGGGACTCACCTTTTGTGTTTGGCCTAAAAATGCTGCTGATTCTCTTACTGATCCATTGACGATCCCTGGTGTAAGTTTGAGCTGCTTAGGGGCGGGAAGTGAAACTGGAGACAATGGGTCGTTTATATCATCCGAGAAATATTTGAGTGAAGTGCGCGAGTTGCCCTGTTGATTTACGAAACAAGGTGTTGATCTACAAACTCAAGCTACGAGCAGATTATTCCATAGCAACAAAACAACATAGAAGTGTAGTGTTGAACGAGTAATCTTACCGAGGCTGATGTAGATAATGCGATGGCAACAGCTTTTTCCTTCATTATTTGCTCCTTCACCAGCTCCTTTCTTTGTGCTTCACTTTGTTGTAGAAGAGTAACAAGTTCATTCAGTTTCTCTTTCAGGTCCTTAATTTCCCTTTCCTGTTCCCATAGACGGCACCTGTGGACACATAGGTTGTACTTTTAACACTTCGGACATGAAAATATGAAATCAAAGATCACAACCATTCAAAAGGGAACAATTCATTTATAAACTCAAGTTGGATAGTTTTGCCTTTGCGCTGGATTTTTTCATGAAACAAATAGGGTTGCGGCAGAATTCAAACTAGTGAACTCTATGTCTCGAGGGCTCTGACACCATGTAGAGAGGACCATCTCAACTAAGAACTCGAGTTGATAGTTGAAAGCCTTAGTTTAACTCTAACAGAGACCATATGTTAAAATCTAGACGTCTACATGACAAAGCAATGATAAATATAGTTGTCGCAATAAATTTATTCAAATACTTCCTCTGTCTCTAAACGATTGTCCACTTTCTCTAAATGGTAAGTTAGTTATGCATGAAGTTGCGATAATAGACCTAAGATAAGTTAGTTAGAACTACTTGAATCTGTTACAACAAACACACATAGGGGCATACGAGAGAGTCTATGAGTCTATCGCCAACTTATCCTTAATTTTTGCAAAAAACGGAAAGTGGACTCATTTTGCAACAGAGAGAGTACTATTAAAGCTGAATAAGCACCTTGATTCTGCAGCAGCACTAAACATAACCTGAATCAAGTTCTTAGATTCCGCCATTGTGCGTAGCTGGTTCCAACGTCCACGGCCAACCAAAGCACGCTCTCTATCTTCAGCCTCTGAGAGATGGGAAGCCATTGACGTAAGCGAACTTGTAGACATAGTGAGCATGTTCTCAAGAGATGCGATTCTTGCCATTCTTGCATTTGGTGTCATTGATGCCACTCTAAACAATTGAGAAACGAGGAATATGTAAGCAAAACAAGAATTTACACATTATAATGACAAACTGACAATACACACTTTTATTGAGTTACGTGTTATATACATTATACTATTAAGTTGAACATTCAACTAAGTAGTTAGTATTGGAGTTATATACCTAGAAAACCCTTTCTTTCTTCTTGGGGGACTTTTTCCATTCAAAGAAAACTGCTCGACTTGTTTCAGTAAGGCCAACTCTTCTTGCAGTGAAGCTTGCCTGAATAGCAATTCTAAAAAATAAGAATGAACCTATTTATGAAAGCTTATGATAAGGTACCCGATAAACAAAGAATAAAAAGCATACACTTGGCTTTGCTTCTCATGTCCGAAGCGGACCTCGTGCACTTTCACCATGACTTCTAGTTCATGATCAAGCCAGCGCTGAAAAGATTTTTCATTTCCCTATAGAAGAAAACAATGGGTCACATTTGGGCTGCTGGAGATCATGTTCAAAACCTCCCACTCTGTTTGTAGTCACTGGTCAGGTTAAAGAGAATTGCAAGACCGAATACCGATTGTTCTAGAAACCTGACCATGTTCAGTGCATGTCTTATAACTTAAATAGCTTTAAAAAGTTACTATGAGATGGTTACTGGTAATATATTGATATTGACCAGGAACTATCCTCTATTGATTCAATTGGTTTAAAAATGTGTTGACATGTGAATCAACATATTGAATGTCAAGGAAAAACTCAGCATAGATCAATTACCTGCCAACTTGGTGCATGCCCATTGGAGTTACCTGAAAGAGTACCTGAAAGAGAAAATAAACGATTAATTTCTTCTTTTTTTATCAGCAGGAAAAGTCGAGGAAAAAAATATATACCCGAGTTATCACGTGCTGAAGATTTGCGGGCTTCCAGCAACTCTTTTAGCCTTTTGGTAGCCATTGTTACTTCTGCTGTTTTTCTTTGGAGAACCTACAAGAAAGATTACAAAAATTAGCAATAGTTGGTATAGATCTCAACTGTGTCGTCTAATGGTTAAGCAGAAAAAAAGGGCTGAATTTCACCCAATCATAATCAATGTTATACATTAGCAAAACTTGGAAGAGGCTTAAATTAGTTCACTCTGTACGGGATGGTTTCTGTTCCTTAAGTAATCGTATTCATCCCCTTCGTCCTAAAAGTATTTTTTTTTTGGGTATTATGGATGAGGAGCATGGTGTGGCCAATCATCACGATGGAGTTTATTACTAGATCCAGAAAACAAAAGAAATGAACAATGTAACGATTTACCATTTTCTGGCGTTGATTCAAAGCTTGAAGTTTATGCCGCTCATACTCATTTCTTCTTCCCTCCTTCCTAAGCTGCTTGATAACAATTATGATCAAAATTGTAGTTACATAACATAATAAATATACCAATAATCCATCGTAATTGAACGGTTTGTATTATAAAAAAAAAACATAGCAATAGAAAGTAGCCAAAAATAACATAAAACCGTGTTTGAAATTTCAATTTCAAATCAAGATATGGTCAACCAGAAAAGGAAAATGCTATTTTAGATTTCATGAAGGCACTGAAACTCTAAAAAGTTCTGTAAAAGCATAAAATAATTCTAAAAAACATGATAAGAAGTTTGAAAATTGAAGCACCTGCATCAATTCTTTTTCACGAGAAGCCTTCCACTGTCGAAATTGTTCTGCCTCCTGTTTTATCTTATTCTGCAACTTAACCTGCAAAGTGAAAAGCAAGCAGGATAGATACAAACAACATTGGATACTAGTCAACTAAGTGAAACTTAACTAAATTCAACTTCTGAGCACCAGAATGAAAACCAACCTTTTGAGACTTGATATACTGTATTTCAGCTTGCAGCCGCTTTGCTGATTCGTCACTTTTTTTCTTTTGCTTAAAAAGCTGAACATTGTTTTCTCGCTTCTTCAGATCTAAAATCTGATGTTCATGATGAAAACTTTTAAAACAAATTTGTATAACAATGGATCCTAATAGAGTGGCATTTGGATAATTCATAATCACACCTGTGCTTCTAGTGCTTTTAATTTCTGAGCATAATAATCTTGGGTTTCATGTGTTTGTACATTAGAAGTGGCAGCAAGGTTCACTACTTCAGCCAACAATCGATCCCTCTCTTTCTGTACATAATCCATTGAACATCAGTCACCATAGTGAACATATGGCAGAAAACAAAACTGGAGGAACATTCAACATTCAATTTCACCTGCACAGTTGTTTTCTCTTCCTCAACTTCCAAGATTTTCTTCCTAAACTTATGCTTGAGTGCTTCACTGTCCACCTCACTGACAAGTTTCATCTCAGACTGCAAAAAGGTAAAATGCTGGCTTAGCCTTTATGCATAGTTAATGTGTCAGTTCCGTCCTGGAAATCAAAACTCTAATGACTAAAACCAAGCACACGTTAGTAAGAGATATAAATGAGGGTTATGACACACGCACAAATAAGAAAACACAGAAGATACGAGCTACCCTAATTCAGCGGCCTTTTGCTCATTTTCACCTGGATTCAAATTCTCACCTTCCCGGGCCAAGGAATAGCTCCCTGGGCAATTATTTACATATTAAGGACACAACAAGCTTAAATACCCTCTCTAGCTTCGATTATGATGAACTAGCTACGCAATTTATTCACCAAAATCAGTACAAATACACAATTAATTGGTACTTGGTAACCAGAGAGAGCAGTGTTATCCTTAAAGAGATAAGATGCAAGGAACTCATCCACCCTTTAAGTTCAAGTTTTAGTTTAAGACTCCATGACATATTAAAAATACAAGGTATAGATCACAGTTTTATGTGTATGCATAAGTATTGTGTGTGTGTGTAGAAACATAAAACAAGGTCAGTAAAGCACACCTCTTTCTGTTCCAACTGTTTGTTTAACTCGATTAACTCTTTATCCATAGTGTCCCGCCGAAGTGCATGCTCACACTCTCTTGTCACTTCATCAATTTCTCCTGAGTTTTCACCTGCAGGTTGTGCCCAAAATGTATAATGGCTTAACTAGCATATGACACTATAAGTGAAGCTTACTCGATCCTATGAAAGAATGATACTGTCCACATTATATGAGAGGTTTACTTGATATGCTTCCACTTATTTGAGGATCAAATGAATCAATGCTCTGGAAGCCCCTCTTAAGTCCATCACTTCTTCCAAAACCAACACTGGCTACCTGATTTTTGTATAAGAAAATAAAAGAAAGAGGAGGGTCTGTGTTTAGAAACCACTATGTCAGAAATTAGAAATACAAACTATTATACTATGCACAGAAAAATGGCCAAGAGGAGGATCTGTATTTAGAAACCAAAAGATGAATTTTATTAGTCAATAATGGCATACTTGAGCATCAGTTTCACGCTGATCTACAACAGCGCATCTGCTGCGGTATTCATGAAGCTCTTGACAAAGATCCTTGTTGGTGGCCTCAAGCCAAGTGATTCTTTCTTTAAGAGCCTATATAAACAAATGTTTATGAGGACACCAAATCAATGCAGTTTATTTCGATGGAAAGTTCTGCCTGCAATCTACAGACAGCAAATACCTGAACTTCATCGGATGGAGCTCCACGAGCACAAAGCTCTGCCTGCAGTAGCCTTAGCTGCTGACGCATCTTTTGCATTTCATTGGATATTAAATCTCTATTAGCCTGTAAATGAAATAAGGTTTTGTTTAAAACCCGAACACAGTGAAATTAAAACTAGGTCTAGTTTCCACATCTACATAAGAGTACATATATGGATGCGAGAGAGATTCTATGATAAACTTACAACAGGCTTGTTCTGGATATTTCGAGCCCGATTAGCGTATTTGAGAGTATTCAGACTTTCCTCAGCATTTATGTCTGCGGGACTAATGCAGGCTGAAAGAAAGGCGAGATGCATGATTAATAAGATGTAAGTGAAAGAAATTTCAACTCCAAACATGCCCAGAAAGCATATTAAGACCACTGCGCGAGTAAAACTGAGAAGTTCAATTACAATTATAATGAATTAAATAATAGTAACACAAGGAAATTATTCATATGTCTATCAGTAGCACTTCGGGATTAACATTGTGTGAATTGAGTCAAGCATGAAATACTAACAAATTAATAACATATTTTCAAAAAAAATAAATAAATAACATGACCAGGGTAGGTATCAAATTGAAGTAGTGATAAAAAAAACACTAAAAGACTGCTTTTATAAAATGGATTTAGTTACAGAAATTTTCTTTCAAGCATTAGAGAGACAAACAGAGCCCCCGGTAATTTTACCTCTATAGGTTTTCCTTTTCCACAATGGGAATCAGTTTTGCAAATACCAAAGTAGATTCAAAATGCATCAAAGATTGTGAAGTCGCTTCTTTTCACAAATCACAATGAAGATAAACTGGAAAACAACCACCCATAACTCATTTGTAACATGGCAGATGATACATTACAATTTGGAAAACAAGCGAATAGCATAGAAGTAAGATTTAGTTTGCACCAGAAAACTGTAAATGGAAGAACAAGTTCCAGTCTTTGATGTTGTTTTCACAAACAAACAAAGCTTGAACAGAAGAAAATAGATATTTATTAAGACAATTCAATAAAGCAAGACTGTTAGAGACATCACTAGTGGAGCCCAAAGGTTCAAACAGCTCTAAAAAATTATAAAGTCAATAAGAAATCACCTATCATGACAGTTTTGCTGTTTCCACCAAGGGAATCCTGTCAGAATGCATAAACCAGAATGTCATTTCTCAGTCAGATGATGGCATCCTAGTTCTTAATAAAAAGTAAGAATCTCTTTTTTTTTTTTATTTGTAACATCATAGCCCAACAATTACATGTTCATTCCTTAAAATTTTGGAAAACAAACAGTTTAAAACCACTACTAAATTGATGGCCTTTAGTAAGTTATATTAGAATTTGTGAAGACGGGATTTGAACCCATGACCTCAAGGTTAGTCAAACTTAACCTTGCATCTATAAGTCTAGACATCAGAAAGTCACGAGAATCAAAATCCTTATAGCTTTATTTCACATTGACAAGCACTTCATTTGTGTATATATGCTGCAAGACTTTGTATAAAAATTATATATGAAGCCAATAGATAGACATGCCGAAGTCATTTATCTGTTATCTATGGTTGAATTACTAGTTTAGGCAATCTTAATATGGTTTTGACAGAGCAGCGTATACAAAGGTCAATATGAAACTTGCAAAACAGACATCAGAGCACTGTCAGCACGTAGAAATTATAGAAGAACAAAAAATTATAGGTTTCATAAGACCTTATATTTCAGAGATAAAGATGGTTAACATATGTTGTCCTAACCTGCAAAAGCCGAGTAAGTTTACTATCTCGGTAAGGGACATGCACACCTTCTTTCTGCTTTTTCTCATCCCCTAGTGCACTAATGACATTACCGAGTGCAAGAAGGCCCTTGTTAATGTGAATGCCTGTTCACATTAGAAGTTAGCATGTTAAAAGACAAAAAAGAGAATCATATCTAAGCAATAAGTAGTATACCAACCTTCTTTCAAACGAAGAGCATCATAACCTGTTCTTTTAACCCGCTCAGATCCTGCAAGATCTACCAAATGGAGCTTTGCACAAGAATACTCTTCACCCATATCCTCATTTGGAGGGTCATTGCCCGAAAAACCTGAACGTACTTTGTGCATCTGTTCTAAAGTGATTGTGAAGATGGCATGTGATCGACTGTGACAAACATATAATAGGGAACCAAGAGCCATAAGATTTTGAAAATTCACGTGTAAGCCACAAGGACAAAATAAGTCTTTCCAAGCACTATATTTATGATTTATAAATCTATATTTTGTAAACAGAAACACTAAGAAAATCAAATCTCGACCATAGACATGTGAATATATATATATATATATATATATATTTTATACACTTCAAACCAAATATATAAATTAGCATATCCCACTTTAAGGTTGTCATACAAATATCAACGATTCAACGTTCTAAAGTACATGAAGCTTCTATGGGGTCAATGTCTTGTAACCTTCTTCCTGAGGTTATAAAACATTCATCTTGAATATGTTGACAGTGATACTATAGAAACTGATGGCCAGTGACAATATCACAACTGGAAAATGAACGGCTCCCCCAATCAACACAAATTTTCCAATGGGAAATGTAAGAAATCAACGGAGACTTTCACGGTTTACCTGGAATGGCTGTTCATATTCGTACTCCCCGTTGCCCTACTTAATGATCCTTGCTCTAGGCAATTAGCCATTTCTTGCAAGGTATGAACAGCAACTTCAGTTGTTCCTGCCAGGGTAATAATTCCATCTGAATTTTCACGAATTTGAATTGGCGGCCTCCCAGGAGCAGCAGCTTTAACAACATGTCCATTAGAAGCCTCGGATTTACCAAGAGAAACAGAATCCAACAAGTCCCCCACTTCTTCTTTGAAAATCTTCAAATTCAAATTCTCTCATTAGCTCATTGGTAAAGATACAGAAAACGAAATAGTTTCTTATCATCACTCTTGCATTGTTTGTATTCGTGAACAACTTGGGGTCCTCGAAGTAGACATAAACTAGTAAGAAATAGTAGATAGTTAAGTTACCTCTATGAAGGAAACATGCATCTGGAATTCGGTTTGATGCTTCAACATTTCAATCTTGCCAAAAAGTGCACTCATAACTTGAGGAATCAATCCAGTTTGGCTACCATCTCGGAACCCAGTTCCCATAGTGTATGTTTTTCCCGATCCTGTCTGCAACTCTAGTAAATGTCAACAGCTAATCAAAAAGGGAAACAACATGCAGTTTTTTTATACAAAAAACACATTACCTGGCCATAGGCTAGTACAGTAGCATTGTAACCTTGGAACAAAGCATCAACAAGTGGACTAATGCATTCTTCAAACATGGCAGATGATGGAGAACCACCACTTCCATAGACATGATCAAATGTAAAAGAATGTGTACCAATTTGTACCTACAACATGATCAAAATCCAAAACCGTAACAATTAGTCCTTTGTTGCCACTACAGTTTTCAGTTTTTACAATTCAGGCACAGAACACAAAAAGTTCCAAAATTAGCTGTAAAGGGGCAAAAAAAGATGTTAACTTTTGAGCACCTGAGGCTTTCCGGGAGTAACCGCAACGCATTCTCGGCAACCCTGTTGGCGCTCGTCGCCGATGAGAGGGCGGACATGGACGGCGACCTTGACGGAGCAATTCTCCGACGACTCCATATCTTTTACACAAATGGGTTTTCACTATCTGGGAAAATGAATAAAGGGTTGGTCAGAGAAGGAACAGAGGATGAGAAGGAGATGATGGGTCTTGAAAATGGTGATTGAGCTCTGGTTTCAAATGGGTAGTAGCAGAAATTGGAGGTGAAAGAAACAGCAAAAGCAATATCAATAAAAGAAGAAGCAGAAGCTGAAACCACCATTTTCAATGCTCATTTTCAGTCACAAAACAGAACAAAACAAAGAATCACACCACTCACTCACCAGTCATCACTGCCTTTTGGCTTCACCTTTTATTGGTCTCTTGAAAAGTTCCTAGGAGCATCTTTTTCTCTTACCAGATTGCCCCTCTCAAATGCTCACAAGTTGACCACTTTTTTTTGCTAACCTCCAAATCACCAATGTGAAATTGCATATATGCCCTTTGAAAGGTTCTTGCTAAAAATTACAAAACTTGCATTCTTGCTGCAAAAGGAACAAATTTGATGACTCCAATGAATCCCAAACATATTCCACTGTGACAACATTATTATCTAAACTCGATCTTCTTACAACACCAACCATTTCTATCATTTTTTCGCAGACTATAATGTTTGAGTCGCTCTTATTCGTACTATCTTTACTTTTGACGATACAATGTCATAAATTTGCTATACTTTTCATTATCGTTGTGCAAATTTACGTTGTAGAGTACTTTTCGTATTGACATCAACTTTTTAAAATGAATTGCAACTTTGTTTTCTTTCACGTAAAAACGTTTTCTAATTATCTTACACTAAAAATAACACAATGAGTATGATTTTACTCTATATAGGTCATTTTTTTTCTTTTGTTATGATTACTAATATTGCAATTATCTTTTTTATTGGTAGTACGTTTTCATCGGCTCTATGACATTATTATCACCCATTTTTGTGTGGTTTATGACTGAATAGTTTAATATTTCTATTTTATCCATTCAATTACAAATAATAACATTTGTCATTATGTATGCATATATATATATATATATAAGAGGATGTAAAGTATGTTAATAATTATATTTGCATATATGTTAAAGCATGCAACGGATGTTAATTGATTACCCAAATTATAAATATACATTCACGAAATGGTGTTCATTTGCTTTTTTTTTCTTTTTGTAAGCACTTATTAAGCTGTGTTTGGATTAGAATTTTGACGAGAACGAATAATCATTTTCATTATTATTATCATTCTTATGTAATGGTGTTTAGATCAATTAAAGTGTGAAAACAATAATCATGTTCATTTTAATTGTTCTTTTATAACTAAATAAAAAATATTAAAAAATAAAATCGATATGATTATTCACACTTAAATAAAATTAATAATTATGCACGAAAAAAATATTTATCATATAAGATTGATAAATGTTGCATAATATATATGTGTTCTAGTGACGTCACTTAACCTAGCACTTGGAGTTGGGGCTAGTAGCTTGGAGTTTCAAGGACGTGGAGGGCTTTGAAGGAAGCCTTAAGTCCATAGTCGTGGCTATTGAAGATGTGAGACTAAAGAGCAAGTGGATGCGACCCTCCCCACGGGGCGTGGCGTGACTCCATAGTCGTGGCTAGGTCAGGTCTATGAACAAATGACAAACATATTATTGAAAATGTCATAATAAGTGATACATGTAGATGAGTCTCCCCAAATACGTGACTCTCAGGGCCGTAGGGTTCCTTGAGATCTCTAGACACATAGTGGGCGTGGTTTGGTTACTGAAGATGTAAGTGATGTATAGAGTGGAGCTTCCCCGTGGACACGATCACTTCCTGCCATGGTCGTGGCATGGCCAAAGTGCCAATTTTTTTGTTCTTTCACAACTTGTTTTATAATCTTGTTGATCATACTAGAGTCTACGAGGAATCTTCTAAACTCACTTTTAATTTATTTTAATGGCTTGAGATTATCAAACAATATTTAGTACTTGTTTATAAAATTTTGTGCATCATTGAAATTATTTAAGAATTTTAATTTGATACACATACAAATATTTAATTAATAACACATATGATCATTGATTATATGGTGCTAAATTAATTTTATAATTACTTACTAAATATGCTAAAACAATAATAGCATCGTTGAAGTGTGTTTTCATGTCCACTATAGTCTTTAAATTGTTGAGACATTCTACTCTTTAAACTTCTACCACATATCTTCTTATGATAACATTTAATGTATATTATATTTAGATGGGTTCACAAAAAAGGAAAAAGTCGAAACCTTCCGTATTCACAAATTTAATAAAAGAAAGAAAGATTATAATTACTTAAGGCAACTTTTGTTTCTTCTACAATTGTTGTGGTAGAAGCTAACACGAATACCAAACAATAATATTAAAAGACGTATATGTTATGACATGACATTAATCAAATATTTAAACACTAAAATTGCACCCGCATTTTAATCTTAAACTATACGTTGTAGTTGTATGAATATTTATACTAATTCACATGCGCATTAGACAACTAAGATCAATAGTTACAAATAATTAGTTTCAACGGTTGTGATTCATTTTCTAGAGAATTTTAAACTTTCTTATATCATTTACTAATATTACACCTTCGATTTAAAGACTTTTATGAGCGGTTGGATATGCTCGTTCAAGTACTCCAATACTCCTGAAGTAAGTGTCATCTTTCACTTGATTTATATATCAAAATGAATGTTTTTTTATTTATCAGAAAATTAGATAAAAGCCAAATATTAGTAAATGATAAGCCCAATAACAGGCCCATTAAGTGGGCTTATGGAACGCAATCAAGGCCCAACAAAAGATCCAGCTGGCACCCCACCAACTGCCGTACCGGATCAGAATCGCGAAGCGCCACCGCGTGTTTATCACCTACAGTTTGAAAAGTAAGTCCCACTTGACGGAACATAGTAGCGTGATTCTCACGCGGAGGTTAAAAACTTTGGTTTGACTTTTATTATTTTTATAAAATAAAAAAATTACCTGACTAGTAATAATCCACAGAGAACATAAAGCGACAACAGATCAACGCCAGTTGCAATGCCGCACCCAAATCCCAATTAAATCTGGACCGTACGATCTCCATATATCTGAATCTTCCCCTCAAAATAAATTGTGATCGAATTCCAGAGAGAAGCCCAGATTCGGAAGCTACAGCCGAAGAAGAAGAAGAACCAGTGACTCGCTCTCTCTGCTCGCTGAAAAGCACTGCGCGGAGACGAAGAAGACGAAGCCGAAGGCTAGGAGAAGAGGAAGAGAGTCATGTCTGGAATTGCTCGCGGTCGTCTTGCGGAGGAGCGGAAAGCCTGGCGGAAGAATCATCCCCATGTCCGTACAGTTTTTTTTGAAACCGGAGGCGCTAGGGTTTTGCTGTCATTTTGTTTGATTCTGACGGTTGTTTTGTTTGGATTTTCCAGGGGTTCGTTGCGAGGCCGGAGACGCTGAGTGATGGAAACGTTAATCTGATGGTGTGGAACTGCACTATACCTGGTAAAGCCGGGGTATGTGTGTTCTTCTCTTCACTTTCGCGGTTGTTGGTGGATTTTTAGTTTTGTTATTGCTTGTATTGAACAACTACTGAACAACTGTGGATTTTAATACTGTAGTATGTGAACAGAATGGCTTTGTGTTTTTCTTGCTATTTTTGGATTTGTCATGAATAGCTTCTTTTTATGTGTATGAGATTATTGAATCATTGGTTGGAGATTAGATTGAACCATTGCCTGCTATTTTAGTGTATTTTGTTTCAAATGTAGGACCATTATTATAAGTTAGGGCCTAAATGTTATTAGAATTGGCCCTTATATCCAACTAAGTAAATTAGATAGTATATCTATATGTTTACAACTCTTTATAGAAGTTCACACTATGCTATGACTTTTAGGTGCTGTTTTCAAATTTAATTGGCAATGATTATTTGCTAGTTTCTTGCATCTTTTCTGATATATGAATTGTAATGAGAGATTAAGAGATATATGTGACATTTCGTCTGAGTATTCATTGCTATTGTAGTGTCTATGCTGGAAGTGAGCACCTAGAGTATTAATTGGACAAATGTTCTATAGCATGATGACATGTTGTGCCTAAGTCTTATATGCTTGGTAAAGTATAGGCATTTGGGATTCCTAATGTTGCAAGTTGTGGTTTGATTTCAATTTGCATATCTACATCATAGGAGGGGCTGTAGTTTGTATCATATCTGTACATCTCAAAATCATGAATAATTATTACTGATTTTTGTCTCATTTGAACGCGGATTGCAAAAAGTAATTATTCTCAACTTGACATCAATTTAAGTTTAACACTGCTGTTTGCTTTTTACACGCATAAATCTGTAGTGTTTCAGGTCTTGTGTAAGAGAACTTCAAGGCTTGTTTTGTTGTTCTCTCATTATATTTCTTGTGCTTTTGGAAAAATTGTATAAATGTGGAATTAAAATGTTCTGATGTGGTATTGCAGACTGATTGGGAAGGTGGTTTCTATCCTCTTACACTCCATTTCAGTGAAGACTATCCCAGCAAGCCCCCTAAGTGTAAATTCCCACCTGGTTTTTTTCACCCTAATGTCTACCCATCAGGAACTGTTTGCTTGTCAATTCTCAATGAGGATAGTGTAAGTGCCTTAAACCGTTTTTCACAAAGAAAACTAACTTGTATTAGTTTGATTTGTAATTGAATTCACTGAGTTTTCCCTAGGTTACTTAGCTTGATTGATTGATTTATATGTGCAGGGATGGAGACCAGCCATTACGGTGAAGCAGATTCTTGTTGGGATCCAGGACCTGTTGGACCAGCCAAATCCTTCCGATCCTGCACAGACAGAAGGATATCATCTCTTTATTCAGGTGTGTTAAAATTCCTCTTATATCTGTAAGATTGTCATTATTAGGAACTGTCACAAGTATGAGTAAAATGGTGCGGATCTATGTTGCTTAAACACGGGTATGAGATACAGGACACGACACAACATGGATATTGCGATGCACAATTTTTTATAAAATCATAGACATGATATGCTTAGAGTACATAAAAAATGATAATTTGTTTTTGATATATTAGTGCATATAAGTTGCATGAATTCATGCTCGTTAATATGTTTTTGAGTGTTTGACAGGTTCAATTAAGTGATTTTTAGAAAGAAAAAAATGGGGGATACGTAAGGTGTCGGACACGTTTGTTTTAAAAGAATATTATGTAAAATCAAGTGCCCGATAACAGACATGGGTACATTATGAAAATGAGAGTGTCAATGCATCATAGGTGTGGATTATGGGCCAATAGTTGATTCTCATAGAAAGAAACATGCTTTGATAGAAGTTGGTATAGCATGTAATAATCTTTTTGGTGCTTACATGTGAAAACTTGGATAACGCAGGATGGTGCAGAGTATAAGAAGAGGGTTAGGCAGCAGGCTAAGAATTACCCGCAAGTTATCTAAGTGCTAAGGTCGATAATCGTTTTCTCTATAGAGTGATGGTACTATTTTGATTATTGTCAGTTGGTCATTGAGTTTCATTTCGCCAGTGTTGCTGTCAGGTAACTTTCAGCTGGCATTACATGTAGACTGATTGCTGTGCCTTGTCTTTTTCTTTGAACTTTGATGAATTTGTGTGAATGTATAAATTATACCAGTAAGCCAATGCTGTTTATATGATTTGCTGCTTCATTTTCACTTTTCATTGGTTCTGTTTAGAGGATAAAAAAATTTCAGTGGATAACACATTTTCAAATGTCTTTAGCAATGAATCACTTTCACAGGCTTCCAATGGTGTGATATTTTTCTTGAAATTGCTATTTATTTTAGCATGATGTAACTGGAGATGATGAATGTATTCTTCTACAAAGTAATGTTATCCAAATCAAATCTATTAGATATGTTTTTTTATGCCAAGTATCGGGCACCTCAGTTTGATAAAAAATTTGTATGCATGTTTTTTTCAATAATGGATTTCATATTTTTCTTGAAATTGCTATTTATTTTAGCATGATGTAACTGGAGATGATGAATGTATT
>JAYMTF010002318.1:0-18710 GCA_036897485.1 Pelargonium nanum | reverse complement strand
AATGTGGCTTAGATTCTTTTTCCTCTATATATATATATATATATATGAACTTCAAGTTGAAGGGCCTTTTTTTTATAAGCAAGTTGAAGGGCCTTGATGCCGTGTAGAATTACCCCATTTCATATCAGTTACAACCAGCAACAATTTATCAAATAGACGAACACTCAGGGATTGATTTTTTTTTTGGGGGATTGATTTTGTTTGGTCTCTTGGGCTCCATACGTGGACATTCACAATTTTATTGCTTTTTTGTTTTTAGTTTTCCAAATAGAAAACTCATTATTTCACTATTCATTTCTACTTTTCATGTCTCATGGAGGCATCTATTGCGTATAAATATTTTTATTTACTAATTTAAAATAAATTCTATTTTACATCGTTTTAGCTTAGACTGAAATATATTTTAAAAAAAAAAGAAAACTATAACTAAACAAGTTTTCTATATTCTCCAAGTTTTTCATAGGGAACAGAAAAACAAAAACAAAAAATATTTTCTGTAGCTAAACGGGCCCTAAGCTATTTGGAAAACTGGAAAACAGTTTTTCATTTTCTATTTTTCTTTGCAAAACTGTGCAGCTAAACCCGTTCATCATTTTATTTAAATAATTTTCTAAAATATCCCAGTAAAATACTTCACAACTAAACAAACACTTGTTATACTTGCTTCATAGATTGAAAAAAAAAACCTTTACTATTTCAGATTGGAAATTTGACAGTAGGAGCAAAGCAAGAATGGCTTATTTTTCTTTTCCATTTTTTATATATTTAATTTTCAGCATGTTAGAGCTAGAAGGAAAAGGACATCTTCATGTAGTATTGATATTATTCACAGTTTAACAAATATATATATCATCCAATGTGAGACATCACATTCAATATGAGACATCAGCTTCAAACAAGAACTGACCAATAAAAAATTGAAACCTTATGGCACCAAGTAGCTGGATTTGTATGGATCACCTAACACTAACATAGGAGGTCATTGTCTGGTTGGAAATGTAAACCCCCAAAAGCAAACTTGTGTTGTGTATCATTTTCAAATTGAAATCTCAGTGCACAGCTTTTGCATTTTTCTTTATATTATCATCACATATGTTTAAATTTCTTAAGACATTATTATATAAGTGTCATTAGGTCATAATTAGTCATCACAATCACACCCATAAGCATGGGCATGGATTATATATATTATTTAAGCTAATTGGGTCCAACTAATGATGTTTATAGATACCTATAATAATATTCATTATTTTACACACCAAAAGGTTACAACTTACAAGAGTGGAAGTAGACTGAGCTTCCTTTCCAATCTATTTGCTGGAATTGCAAGGAACAAAAGGGAAATAAATGTTTTTTTATTATAAAAAAAAAAAAAAAAGTAGATTCCCTCTTCACAATCACATGTAATGTTTAATTTGTCTTGGCTTGATCTCATATTATATAATAAGTTAATAACCCATTATGATTTTTGCCTCAAACAAAGCATATACTATATATATATTTATATTTTACAACATGGTTGGGTTTGTTGTTTTTGGGCTATCTTTCTCAGGGACTGTAGCTAAAACTGTGAAGATGCATTTTGCTGCTGAGGCTCATTAGGTGCTGCTTTTCACATTTAGGACACTGTTCCTGCAAAATACATACATGAATATCTAGAAAGTGGACAAATGAGTAAAAGCAGTGTACCCTACCCTCATTGTTTCAGGAACAAGTCCTATCACTGGCCCCACATTTGTATTCCATGTCTTTATTCTGTAGAATTGTCCTTTTGAGCCTCTACTGTACATCCCATTTTGCTATGTAGCTTCTAAGGGCTTGTTTGGAAACAACAATTCATTTTCTTTTGTCTCCTTCTAAGCGTAACGTTACGTAGAAGAAAGACAGCTTTCGCGAAAACTCCTTTAGTTTGTCAAATTTTGTGTTAATATGGAGTTTTTAGCTCAAATCTTATTCATGTCTCCTCTTAAAACTCTTTTCGTGAATGAGCGAATGTTTTACATTTTGACATAAAGAGGTGAGTGAAATCATGAAAATGTCTGTATGTACCTTCTTGAAGATTTCATTGGAGAAAATAAAAGAAAAACATGAAGTAGACCAAACTAATGATGGGTAGATCCACTAGATCAGCAAATGAGAAGATCGACCAACATATATCACTTACTTTATTGAAGTGATCGTCTAACATAATTATATAATTATGATATAAATACATATATTGCAATTAATATAATTTTCATTTTAATAATCTAATATAGTAATTCTCATGTCCAATTTAGGAGAATCTACAATTCCAAAAACACTGTATCACTTTATTAACTTGGGGTCCACTGCTAGCTTGCTGGTGGAACCATCAAACTTGAATATCGTATTGTATTTGTGGTCACATTTAACATTTATTGCACTTAGAGAATGTACAAAGAAAAAAAAAATCTTTGTAAATAAAAGATAACAAAAAAAAACTAAATTACATCATTAAAATTCTAATATGTTTTTATTAAACAGGAAAGTATTTAATTAGACTAAGATATGAATTTTATTTTTATGAACTATATGTGGAATTGGGTCACCATTTCAGATTAAACTTGAGAGAACCAGAAAAGAAAATAAAAAAAAAAACATTTGGGTCCCTTGTCATGTTGTTGGGAGTCACTGTTTCAATACATATATGGATGTCTCTGTTGAAACTATAGTGCTTTGTTTTGAAGTTTGAACTAGTACTCCATATAATACTATTTAGTAGTTGTTTTTAAATTTAAAAATCCAGAACCCAATAGGCCAATAATACCATCCAAAACTGATAAAATATTGGTAAAAAAAGCCATCATCTCTTATCTGAGATTCTGTTCTTGTGGATGTGGTGGTGTGTGATTGGGAACCAAAAAGATAATCTAAAAGCTACTTTCTTCCAATTTTGATACACAGCACAGCAGGAGCATCTTCACAGAGAAGTATGTCCACACAAAAACAAGAGAATCATGACAGTAAATTTCAAAGCAAAACAGAACAAAAATGGAGCTGCTGGTACTGTATCAGTGTATCTGTAGACCTCTTTCACTTCAGTTCTCAGCTAAGATCCAGAAGAGCATTGCTTTGGCTTGAGGTTGAAAACAGGAACAAAAGGGCAATACTGGACAGGAACTGGAAAGTTTCCAACTTTCCATCCAAAAGAGGTTGAAAGAGAGAATTGGTAAAATGCCCATATCAGATTTCAGACTTTTTTTGAGTTTTGACAAAAAAGTTTGGGGAAAGCTAATTCTCCTCCTTTTTGAACAAAACCATGAATTCTATTTGTGCAAGAAATGGAAACAAAAGTGCCAAAGAAATGTGCTAGGGGTTTCAATTAGATCCAAATCTACAGAGTTACAGGTTACAATGTTGAGGGGCAATTATTCTTCTAAGGAAATGAGCTGAGAATCAGTAAGTCAAGAACTGGGAGTAAGAGAAGGAGCTAATCAATTTCCTTCTCTTTTTTTCTCATCACAATGCAGCAAATGAAAAGAATTGCAATTACCCTAGACAGGCCTGTTCCGCTTGTGGCCGGCTTTGCCATCAGATCTCAAGCCGCTGGAATTGCCTTCCGAGGAACCATCCATGGATCTGGTAAAAGACGTGGAGAGGTCGGCGTAGAGGTCGACCACTCTCCGGATGTTGTTGTTGAGCTCCCGGATGAGACCCACATTCCGGCTGAGGTTATCCGGGATCTTGGACTCGTGGTTTTGGTTGATCTCATTGATGAGCAACCTGTTCTGGTCCAAGATGTTTTGTACTTGCACAAAATTCTTCTGAAATGTCTGCAATATCTTGCCATCAATCTGGGTGCCATTGCCAAACCCAGAAAATGTATCTCCCTCCATTTCTCTATGAATCTGGAATTCAATCAAATCAGAACCAATTCTGCATATCAAGAACAAAAGATCAAGAAGATGATGATATTATTAATACAAAACAACAAAAGGATGAGACAGAGTTTTTGCATTATATTAATACAACACCCATGATATGTAAATTAAACTAATATTATTATCATATCTTCTCATCTGTGCATCATGCTTACATTAACCCGGAAACCCAGACAAAACATGAGACAGTTTAAGAATTGTTTAAAGACAATTTTGTGGCAAATGAGACAAGCTCTGTAGTAGAAAATCATGACCTCCATGAGCTCTTCTTTTTTCACACAAGTGGATCAGATAACAAAAACATGAATTATTATTATTGTTATTATTTATGATGAGATGTGAAAAAGCGGATCCCATTTCCATAAAAGGAACCTTTTTTTTAGGTACTGGAAAAATACCCACCTAAAGCCCGGAGTTTCAAAGAAGAATCTCAATGACCCAAAAAGAAAAAATCAGTCAATGATGCAGAGAAGATGAGACCAGGTACTGCTCATTATTATTACTCGTCTAAACAAAACAACACCATAAATTGTGTAAATTAATTATAAAAAGTTGAAAACACAGAATCAAAACAAATTAACCAATAAATAATCCAAATGGGTTTGGTTTGAAATTCAAATGAATCTCAAAACAAACACCAAAAATGGCCAAAATTAAGAGAAAATGCCCAACAACACAACCGGTAAAACCCACTAAAACAGAGAAGAATTGAGAGAAAAGGGTTCGAAAATGGCCAAAATTCCCAAAATTAACAAATACAGTTCTTAAAAATAAAAACTGGAACTTGATAAGATCAAAAGCTTCACTTGAAAATAAACAAACAAAAAACAAAACCCAACAAGTCGTTGAACACAATCCATAGCAAAACAAGACATATTTTTTAGTTATATATATATTTACAGACCTGGAAAATCTGGAACATTATAGTGTGGTGATGAGAGCGAAAGATCGGCGATTGAATGGAATCTCCGGCACCGGAGCTGCTGAATTCTGAGAGAAAAAGATAGTGAGATTATTGATGGTTTTAGAGAGAGAAAGAGAGGAATATGTAGATTTGACAGTCACGCTCTCGGAGTCGGAATCGGAGTCGGACCCTACACTCGCTCTGTCTAAATATTTATATTTGAGCTCTATTTTATTCTCTACGGATCCACCTGTTATTTATTTCTCCTCTTTTTTTGTGATATTCGGGTTTTGATTCGGTGCGGGATGGAACATGGAGGCTGGTTTGGATGAGTGGCTCAGATCTAAAGGAGTTGAATTAGGGGGCCCGAGGGTCCTAGATGCTTACAGACATGAAAATGCATAGGAAGACTTTTTGTAATTATGGTTTTACCTTATTTGTTAATGTGTTTCAATTGTGTTTGCCTCCTTCCAATTATTGTCCTTTTGTTGGTGTTATTTGTCTCACCTCATGTCAAAGTAGGATTTAGAGGTTAATAGTCAAATTTGTTTAATTTTTAAATTGAACCGATTTTAACGGACATAACGAAATTAATGCGGTTGAAATTTGATTGGTTCAGTCAAACATAAAATCGGTTTGGTTTCGGTTGTACTTGAACCTAATCATTTATCTTTTAAAAAATTATAATTATAATATAATAAACATAAATCATTTGAAACACAAGTGAACTAATAAATTTTTATGGTTGCACGTTCAACATTTACAAAAGGCGTTATTAGGTCACTTGAAGCAATGAAAATAGGGGTTTTACGGAGGAGAACTTAATCAATCATTATATTTTGAAAGGCTGTTTGGAAGTGCGAAATCTATAATGGAGAAGAGAGAAACTCAATTTGCAATAGCGAGAATGCCTTTTTGTGAATCTCGTCGAATACTTGTTGAGATCAAAAGAAATGTATGATCACACAAGTAGATTTTAGAATCCTATGGGAAAGTATGATATGATATCGTTAATTTAATTGAAGAAAAATAAGAGATCTATTTTAAGATTTTACTAGCATTACGAAATACTACTATCATCCTCAATCATAAGAATATTCGGTTTGAACCCAATATTTTTTCAGTTTATTCACAATATGAGTATCATGATTTAATTTTTTTTCTTAAGGTGAGTATCTTGACTTTAATAAATCTACTTATTACTAAAAACATTAAGTCCACGTCAAAGTATATTGGATCAAGCGGTTAAAACGCTTTGATTCGCGAAAAAAGACTGTTGTGTAGCTCAACTGATAAAAAAACATTAAGTCTACATATTTAATGTCATACAGTTATAAGTAAACTAGTTATAATTTTGTAAATTAAGAATAACATTTACAAACATTTACTCTCTGGAAATCCTAACTGCATTCTCTAGTTCTTCGTCCACAAATTTTCTTTGAACCACATCCGGTCTTTTTTTATCGGCGGTAGTTCAATCTTCTCTTATTGAATAAACTCATATCTTTCTAAAGAAAATGCGAGCTTTCTCATTAGGACGATGAATTTTGGATTTCTTATTATGAGGGCAAGTTTGGGTTTTTTTATTTGCTTTGTGCGGATTGTTGTGTGGCGGTGGCTGTCTCCGGTCGGAAAGTGAAGACGATTGTTAACGTCACAGTGGAGTTCGAGTCGGAGGAGTGGCTCACTTGATTCATATCGAATGGGAGGCTTCCGGTGCCAATGCCTTTTGGTTTGGCTTTCAGATGCATCCGACTCATCTCGGGTAGTTTTCTTGGTTTTTTTTTTTATAATGTTAGCGAGTCTGCGATTTTGTTACTCGAGCGCTTGCTCAATATGTTATTTCTATGTCAGACTATGATAGTTAGATTGACCTTCGGGTCCCTTTAGTGATTGTAACTCTCTTGAAGAATAGTTTGATGCAATAAATTTGTTTTCTCGATTGAGCTTAAAAAAACTAGTTATGATTTCAAAATGGCTATGCATGTAAAAAGAGTAATAAAAAAAATAAATTAAAGAAGCAATAAGTGCTGACATGGACCGACCGGATCTTCGTTTTGGCCTACAATGGCAACTTCCGGTTTTTACAAGTATAATTTAAAATTTGAAACTGTTAATGGTCCATTGAGTGAACGACACGTGTGTGACCAGGTTCGGGAGATCTTGTAGCTCCGCAACGAGCCTCATGTTGATTCCTTCCTTTTCCCCAAGTGGACCCCTCTCTCTATCACCACTCAATATTCTAATTTTTTTTTATAATAAATAGTCTAAATTTTCGTGTTTAGACCTAATTTTTTCTTAAATTTTTTAACCAAAAATTGTTTTTAAACTTTTTGTTTGGAACCAGTTTAGTCCATAATTTTTTTTTTAAATTCGAAATAGTTTTTGAAAAATCAAATATGAACTCAATTTATTTGACCAATAAACTTTTGATATAAGCTGTAAGAGTAAGACCATTTTGGGTCTATATTTGAAAATTTATGGATTATTTTGGGTTAAAAAAAATTATGGACTGAATTAGGTCCAAACATGAAAGTTCAATGATCAATTTGGGTTTTTTACCTTTTCTAAAATCACATTATTATTAGAGAATAAGGAATCTAAGCCAACTAATTTATGGCTTATTCGCTTAAGTCAAACCAATGAAGTGATGACATCTCATTAAATTTTATACTCAACCATATAAGTGAATTGGTGGGAGCGGAACGACCCGTCCGAATTCAGAGGTGTCATCACCTTATTAATGGCTTAGCCTAAACCAAAAATAATTTTACTTAGAATCCTCTATCCATTATTATTATTATTGTTATTACTACAAATAGTGTCTCTCTAAAAATGAATGCATATATATAACACTAGCTAATTTTTGTTGAAGTTTTCATACAATAGATAGTAAGACACTTATTTTGAAATATATAAAGTATTATATATATATTTTTTTTATATAGAAGGTTAGGATGATATTCATATCAAACATCAACTTACATATTCCCATAATTTAGTACAACCTAATCTGCCCAACTTAGTTAGTTGATGAGCAGTTTTTAGTTTATACAAAATATCTACTTGTCCATTTACAGATCCACAATTTCATTTACATTCGAAAGAAAAAGGAAAAAAAAAATTGCACAACCCACAATAAAGATGTGTCACTAGATTCAAACCAGATAATCTCTGATACTATTTTAAACTCGATTAAAGCCCAAAATCTTAAACTATTAGGTGGAGTGCCTAACAAGTATACCCAGTGGTGACAAACTTCACAAATTTTTCGATGCGGAAACATTAACATTCGTTAAGTTTGAACATCATGCTCAACTTCATCTTCAAGTGGAGGGTCTATTTGAGTTGAATTTGTGTCCCAACACAAGCCGTATTGTTTCGTTTTTTACGAATTTATTTACGAATTAATTATTAATAATGTCTTTAAAATTAGTCTATATTTTCAAATTTGATAGAACACACGATCATAAAATGAATGAGTAAATATACAACACTATTTGTCAATGTGGCCTTATAATTTATCGAATATAGCTCATGTGTTGATGATCAATAGTTATCAACAACGGTGGATCCTGATTTCAACCCTATATCATTACAATCCAAATTAGAAGGAATCTTGTGCCAATTTTGTTGTTTTCTCAATTGCGAAATAATCGAAGTGCTTTCCCTTTCTTGTTTTTGTTTTTGTGTTTCCGAAGTTGTCGAAAAAATCATCCAACTAGTACGTTTTAAAACTCAAAAGCACCATTTATGTAGTCAAATCATGCCTAATTGCTTTGATACATGCAATAAATAGTTTTTTTTTGTTGACGAAAAACATGCAATGAATGGTTTGTTTATCTTATTATACTTAAATCTGAAGTTCAAATGAAATATCTTTGTTTAGGTACTCAGGTTTAATACAGTAAATGCATTTGTGTGAATAGTTTAATTAATTTTTTTATACGGGTAACAATTCATACACGTGTCGTGTTCGAAAGTTTAGAATTTTGTTAAATAGAATAATTTGTTCCGACACGTTTATGTAATCTTAATAACACGACATGACAACGACACGACTAACATGTTCAAAATAATATAGTTGATATTTACCCGAAACCACTCGATATATTTTACCCGTTTAGCTTAAATATGTATTTTTTTATACGACATATTTGAAAATTTATATTTTTATCTTTAAATATGTGAGTCAATAAACGAGTTACACGATCCGTTCAATTAAAAGAGTTTGACATGAACCCGATCATAACTCAAACCTACTTAAACTGTTGTTGTGTCACGGTAATTACCCAAACTGTCAGCCATAGTTTACTATATCAAATTATAAATTTAATAAGTATATTCAAACTAATTTATAATTCCACTAAAAAAGAGAGAGAAGATAATAATAAATTTTTGAATCATAAATTGCACACAATGAGTCCCCAAAAATGAAGGTACTAGCTAGTACGACAACGGCAAAAAGAATATAAAAAAAGAAAAGAAAATGTGAACAGATTTATTTAGTAGTGTATAGTGTATTAATATTCATGTGAGTAGGTGATCGAAATTAAAGATAATATGTGTGACAACACACACAAGTACTGTATGTACTGTTTAAAATTAATTAATTAATTGCTGTGTTTTCGTTATATAAAATTACTGCTACAAGTATAAGCCTATTCTATACGTTGTGCTCCCAAAAATGAGTAAACAAATTAAAGGAGGAAAATAATCCACGTGTTTGGTTATGCATTTAAGGTGCCCAAAACCAGTACAGTGGCACTATAAAACCCAGGACTGTGACTCCCTACTCCTAGCTCGGCTTCGAATCCAACCGCATCTATTATACAGTGTCACTGTTTGGTTCATCTGTAGCTCTTGACTACAGTTTTTTTTGGATTTTATTTTTATTTTTTTAGGATATTGAATTACACGTACATATTATATGCTTAAATCCTTTTGCACGGGAATATCTTGAATTGTTTTTTTTCTTTTCTTTTGGATACTTTGATCTATGCGGAGTCCATTATGTCCAAGTTTCATCAGTTATATGAGAAGATGACCAAATTGTCCTTCCTTCATCTTCTTTTCCATGACCGAATTTAGCCACCATCGTCTCGCCGAATTTGGCCACCATCTTCTTCATTCATCTCGTCCTCTACTTTCTTCTCACTACCAAATCTGTAAAAATTGAAGGTTTATTGTGTTGGCTAGAGTTTGAATTTCGATTAGTTAGAGTTTGGGTTTGGGTTTTAGTAGAGTTTGAATTTGGGTTGTTTCAAATTGATTATGAGTTTTTGAAATTGATTACGATTTGTTTGAAATGAACACATTAATGAAAAAATTGAAAAACAAAATTAAGAAATTTTGAAAATCAATTGCAATTCCTGTCGCTTGAAGTTTCCAGCGAAACTTAGATGAACTTGTTCTTGATGAAGAAGAAGATGAATGACAATTCTGGGATTTCAATTTTTTTTATCATATGTTGGGCACATGACCTATTATTGGCATATTCCGTTAAATGTAATTGACGAAATGTATTCTTCATAGTTAAGAGTATCCAAAAGTAAAAAGAATTAGTTCAGAGTATCTAAATGTAAAAAGTGGCAGGTACATGATAGATACGTGTAATTGTCCGTTCATAATATAGTAGCGAGTTTGGGCTACTCCTTGAGAATTGTATTTTGTTATCTATTGAGTTCTCTAGCTTTCTCTTTAAAAAAGAAAGATTTGATTCGGCCCATACGTATAGAAGTGGCTCACATGGCGACCCAAATTTCTAAGCCCAGATATGTCTAAAAAAACCAGACCAACCAGAACCAGAATCACCAGGATTTGAGATTTGTCCTTCACCGTCACAATCACACACTCTCAACAGTGGTCACATTTGCAGATTACAATGCTGTCTTTGAGAACACGCCCGCTATTTTCCTCCACATTTTCCCTCACTTTCTCAGCATCCAAACGCCCTCTCAAATCGCGCCTCTCCTTCCACTCCTCTCCCTCCACCTCCACCGTCGCCATGGCCGCCACCGGCACCATCGAGCACATCGTCCTCTTCAAGGTCAAGCCCGAAACCGACCCCTCCAAGGTCAACTCCATGCTCACCGGCCTCAACGGCCTCAGCTCCCTCGACTCCGTCCTCCACCTCGCCGCCGGTCCCGTCCACCGCACCGGCTCCTCCGCCTTCACCTTCACACACATGCTCCACAGCCGCTACAGCTCCAAAGACGCCCTCGCCTCCTACACCGCCCACCCGAGCCACATGGGGGTCGTCAAGGAGTCGGTCCTCCCCATCTGCGACGACATCATGGCCGTCGATTGGATCGCCGACGACCTATCGGGCGCTGTGTCGCCGAAGCCTGGGTCGGCGATTCGCGTGACGCTCCTGAAGCTGAAGGAGGATTTGGGGGAGGAAGTGAAGAGTGAGGTTTTGAGCGTGATTCGAGGGATTAAGGACCATTTCGGAGCGATTGAGCAGATCACTTGCGGGGAGAATTTTTCTCCGGCGAGGGCCAAGGGTTTCTCGATTGCGTCGATTGCGGTTTTTCCCGGCGTGAAGGAGATGGAGGCGGCGGATTCGAACGAGGAGTTAGTGAAGACGCAGAAGGAGAAGGTTAAGGATCATTTGGATGGAGTCATCGTGGTGGATTTTGTGGTTCCATCAACACCGTCTGCGAGTCTCTGAGGTTACATTTTAATGATCTCTTGTTCTACTTTATGAATTGAACCAATAAAGCTTGTACAACACTGATTTAGTTCAAAAATCATGTGATGCAATGGAATTTGGGATGTGGGTTTTGTGCAGACTGTGCAGTTTAGCTTTGCTTTGCTTTCATTTTGGCTGTTTAGTCCTTTGTTTATTTCTGTATAGAAAAGTAGTTGTTCCTTGAGGAAGGGAAGGCCATGACTTTTTAGGAGAGCCCATGTCTTAGGTACAAGGTGTCTCAGAGGATAATGTAGAGGATTAATCTATAGTGAAATTACAAGATGATGATGATTAGTTTGAAATTAGATTCGAACACTAGGCAATATTGGTTATTTAAGCCAGAATTGTTACTTAGGGTAGAATATTGAAGTCATTAATTATGTTTATCTTCCCCTGAATTTATTCTGGAAGTCACTTCTCTCCCGTGAAGAGTTTCTTTTTGGTTCTCTCTCCTATTTCTTCTTAATCTTTTCTCCTTTTGTGATTAACTTGGATTAATTCTTTCTCTATCAATTGTAATTTGCACTATTTCAATAATAAAAGTACCTTAGTTCATTTTCATGCTCATACCAGTCTTTTTGCCTTTCGAGTACCTTTTCCACTGGAGTGTCCCACCAAAATAGGGCTCCAATGGTTGAATTGTTGACATGTTTTGTCGGTTTTGACTGTTGTCATGTATCAGATATTGCAATCAATGAAGTTGCCTGGTGAATCAGGCCATTCATTAGGAGAGGTCAGGTTTGCCCAGTTTATGGGTGCACCAAATTGTAATGTTTGATTAGGTTTTATTTTTAAGTGTTTGGCACTTCACCTTGTAGCTTAATTTGTAGGGGATCTTCATTCTGTTTGTAAAAGAGCAGCCCAGTGCACTGGGCTCCCAGCCTCCCACCATAGTGGGGTCTAGGGAGGGTCATTTATGTACGTAGTCTTATCTCTGGTTTTTCTAGAGACTGTTATCTCGACTTGAACAGATAGCTATGTTAATTGTTTGCATAGACTGTTATATCCTGACTTGAGCAGGCAGCAACGTTAATCTTTGCGCCAAGTCTCACCCTCCTATTCAGTCTCTTTGTAAGTTTCAAAATGATCTTGCCTTTCGGTTTCATACTATCTGTATTCTCATGCACGGGAAGGAATTTTAGCTTCCGTGTTTAACTCTCTAGTAGCATTTCCATATTGTTTACAGTACAATACATATACTAGCTGGGAGTCATACCAGAACTTGCATCCCCAGTGGGCTGTTGTCGAATCTATAGTCTTTAGGAATTGTTAATATGTAGGGGGCTCATTTTGTGATGGAAGCTTACTGTCTTGGTATGATATTTTGGCATGTGCTCTATGTGTTCAAGCTTTACAAGATTTATCATAGTGAAGATTTTGTTATTAGATCTTAAAGCTGGGCAGAGATATCCTTGTTTGCATAGGGTTGGTTGAATTAAGACTTAAAGATTGAGAGATTTGGTTTTGTGATTCTATTTTTGGTATTTTGTTTTCTTGTGAGCTCTACCCTTTCCCTTTTCCTGCTCTTCAGACTTCTCTTAGAATCCATTTAGGACTCATTTGTATGTTGGTTTGGGATTAAATTTGAGCTTATTTTCCCTTGGATTCACAACTAGTAGAGGGTGTTGGTGAATGGTGAGAGAGTCCCAATACCATTGAGTGGGATATAACTATAATGCTATTAGTTGGAAATTGTGATATATAATGATGAATACTTTTACCTAAAATTGCAATAAGTTAATTTCTAATAACGATTGAAGGGGTTACAATAGTTGTCTGAGGCTTGTTGTGACAAGAGATTTAAGCGCATTGAATTTTCTTTGAGGTCTCGAGTTTGAATCTCCGTGATGATGTGAGATTTTGGATTAAAAGGGGAGAACATGTCCCCGTTGTGTAGTTCTACTCTAAATCACATATGTAAAAAATATATCATACGGAATATAACATATAAATGTTCAATTTGGTTTGATCAAACTATAAAATATATATGTAAACGAAAATCGAACAGACGTCAAAGAATTTATAATTGAAATGACACAAGATTGATCCGAGCCGATCAACTCAGCTCGATTTAGATTTGTTTATCGATTTCAACTATTTTTACTCAATTTCAAACGAGAGAACAAATCATTAATCAACTATCAAGTTGTGAATCAGAACAATAATATAATTGAGAAAGACCGGACGACGATGACATCAAAACAAATCCGATGGACAAAAGAGAACAAGTTATTATTCAATGAGTGATAGGGAGAGCAATGTCAACTATGTTATTATTCTCAGTTCGAATAAAAATTTATTTGAGTGTAATATGTCTTAAAAGTGCTTATCACGTCAATCGGGTCGCACTAACTAGATGAAAAAACAATGAAAATTTAAATCCAAGCATGTGAAACAATTAAAAAAGATTGGATGAGGAAGACATAAAATTAGTATGAAGTATGGACCAAGGCCTGGGCATCACATATTTGAATATTATATAACCTACAAGCCCAATTATCCACTCCCCACGTTATAGAACCGTATCCTTCAAGCCATGGACCCATACCCATATAAAAAGATTACAACTTCACAAATGGGCCAATCAGATCATGACACAAACCAGTAGGTCCACCTTAAACTTTTTCACCAAGCTAAAATAAAGTCAAAACTCTTGCAATTAAATAACTTATCAGTACAAAATCAGTACTTCATTTTGACAAATATGGAGAAACAGAACTCTATATAATACCATAAGTTTGAGAACCTGAAACCATCAAGCTTTTTAACAATGGAGTCCTTTGTAGCAACATCATCATCTTCTTTACTTGTTTCATCATCCTTGCTTCTGCTCCTCCTCCTCCTCCTCTACTGTGCTGTGAGAGCCTCCAACTTCATTTGGTGGAAACCCAAGAAGCTAGAGAAGTACCTTAAGCAACAAGGAATCAGAGGCACTCCCTACAAGCTCTTGGTTGGAGACATGAAAGAGTATATCAGATTAATCACTGAAGCATGGTCCAAACCCATCAATCTAGGCCACCATATCGTCCCACGAGTCGATCCCTTCACTCTACAAACTGTGCAGAAACACGGTATAATGTACATTAATTGTTGATCATCATTTCTTCTTCTTCTGCAAGAAAACTTATTAGTTAGCTGTTTCTTAATTGAATGCAGGGAAGGTATCTTACTTTTGGGCCGGCACAACGCCAAGATTGATCGTTGAGGACCCGGAACTCGTTAAACAAGTGCTGTTCAACAAGCTCGGGCACTTTGGAAAGCCACCACTAACCCCTCTCATCCTCATACTGTCTAGGGGACTGACAACTCTAGAGGGTGAGGACTGGGCCAGACACAGAAAGATCATTAATCCCGCGTTTCATCTCGACAAACTCAAGGTTCTCTTCTAATCTATATTCTATACTAGCACATACACAATTCTCCTAAATAGTATTCGTTTCTCTGGTGAAATTAATTAACTTCTCTTGCAGGAGATGGTATCAGTGTTCTCAACCAGTTCTATCGAGATGATAGAGAGCTGGAAGAAGATGGCTGGGGTTGAAGGAACTTGTGAAGTGGATGTCTGGCCGGAACTTCAGAAACTTACAGCTGATATAATTTCCCGGGCAGCTTTTGGAAGCAGCTACGTAGAAGGGGAAAAGATATTTGAGCTCCAGAATGAGCTGATTGCATTAACTCTTGAAGCTATGCAGACCCTATACATTCCTGGTTTCAGGTGCATTTTAAGTTCCTGAATTGAACATTGCCTTTTAGTTCTTGGTAAGTGATCACAGATTTTCTAGACATCATATTTACTTCTTTTTCTTACCAACTTGTACAGATTTGTCCCGACAAAGAAGAATCAGAGAAGAAAGAAACTGGACAGAGAAATAAAATCAATGCTGAGAGATATAATAGAGAAGAAAGAGAGTTTCATGAGAATTGGGCACTCTAGGAGTGCTGACTTACTTGGCATGCTCTTACAATCTAATCAACAGAACAATATACAAGAAACTACAAGTAGCAAGAAGGATAACCAGTTAACGATTGAAGAAGTAATAGAGGAATGCAAGCAATTTTACCTTGCTGGGAAAGAAACAACCGGGAGCTTGTTGGCCTGGACCATGATCGTCTTAGCCATGCACCCAGACTGGCAAGAGAAGGCAAGGGAAGAAGTTTTCCGAGTTTGCAACAAGAAGGAACCTGATTCCGAATCCATAAGCCATCTCAAGATTGTAAGTTCCTGTCTTCTAAACCTTCCATAAGCATTTATCAATGTCCAAAGTCCAAACGCTAACGTTGAGATCTTTATGCAGGTAACCACGATACTGTACGAGGTCCTGAGGTTATATCCACCTGTAATTGCATCATATCAGCATACTTACAAGGAAACCAGGATAGGAGATATCAACCTACCTTCAGGGGTTGATGTTACATTACCTACGCTACTCATCCATCATGATCCCGAGCTTTGGGGTGATGATGTAGAAGAATTCAAACCAGATAGATTCTCGGAAGGAGTTTCAAAGGCTTCGAAAGATGGGATAGCATTCTTCCCTTTTGGTTGGGGACCGAGGGTCTGCATTGGCCAAAATTTTGCTATGATGGAAGCTAAGATGGTTTTAGCTACCATTCTTCAGCATTTCTCATTTGAGCTCTCACCTTCCTACACTCATTCTCCTCATACTGGAATGATCCTTCAACCACAACATGGAGCTCAAATTACTCTACGTCAACTCTAAATTATGGTCTATCCTGCATGTAATGAAGATCTTCATGTGCAACAAATAATGGTCTTCTGCCTCGAAAAAGAATACTATATATGTTGTGTGTTAGAATTTAGTAAGTTTTGTAATCTTCCATAACGAAAAATAAGTACAAAACACAGAAGAAATGTATAACTATCTGCCATTTTAGTGAAAATTGTATGTTTCAACAGATGGATTGCAAACTCATTGTGTTTCTGTGCTACATCCACAAATCTCAACTTCATTACATTAAACCTCATGCACTAGAATTTTCACTTCTAATGAAAACAAACTGATCATATGCGTTACATACAATATAGGATCATTAGGTCCCTGTCTAGTTTCTGGCAGATTGCGCTGTTTGCACGGTTGCAATTAGTTGAGCCATAACAGTAGCATATTGAACAACTGTGTGTTGCGAAGTATAGTGATCTGTAAGACCATATTCTGAAAAGTTTGGTTCTATGTGCATAAAATGACCAGGTAGTGATCTTTTTGACACTACTTCTTGCCATATGTCAAGAAAGTCTTCCATGATCAGCCTGGCTTTATCAACTGAAGATATTGGAAGATACTCAATCTGCAAATGTAACAAGCAAATTTAAATATTTGAACACCTTTTCAATTATATTACAGGTAATTAGTCTTTAATGACCTTGAATACATCACAAAAGCATCAACCTGATATTGGATTGTTCTATTGAAATAAAATCATTTCTAAGATGAAGACAAAAACGAGCATACTTTTCAAACAAAACCTCATGTAACAATCTGAGCTAGCAATACATATTTTACATATGGCAAGTGTTTTTCACGATTCACGGAGCAAAAATATCTATTAATATACTTCCTTTGTGCAATAAGAGTTCACTTATAGTCCATGTAAATGCAGTTATTTTGAAAACTATTGTTTTCTGGTAACTAATGTAGCTTGAATTAAAAGACATTCCATTTAGTGCACGTATACATTACTAGCTTACTGAAGTGCACAATTCACACAGGGAGTAAAAATTAAAAGTTGTTCCAGTTCCAGTTCGGTTAAGTAGGGACAGGTAATCATCTCCTATTCTAAGCTCCAGATAAGGCTGCCAGTTTTTAATTTTTTTTATTTTTTTAACTACATTGAAAATCTTGCATAATAGGTAAATTGTGCTAGTATCGAAGTAAGATGTTAAAACACAACATGACACTATGGTAGTGAATTCGCTCCTTTCACCTTTCCCTTCGAAGTTCAATTTTAGTTTCTTATTGAAAATAAGTATATAAAAAAAGCATTCATGATCCTAACATGAACTTCAATTTCAAATATTTTCAATAAGCATAAAACCAAATATCAAAGGACACCATTTCACTAGCATACTTTGCACATTTGTTCAATGCATTTAATCAGAACATATGAAACATCATTGAGAAAAGGCAGAATATATCAAACATGTACTTGAGATAGATACAAATTACAACGTAGAAAGAAGCTATAAATATACAAGAACGCAGAAGAAACAAAATTAGCTTGTATTAAGATACATTACCTCCATAACTATTCCTCTCAGATTCTCGGAATGGCTGGGCACAACCTTCCCTACTCTTAGTTGAAAGTCACCAAGTTGATACTGAAACCCCTGCACGATTAGAACACGAACTGCACCTTAAAAGCATTCACAAGTAGATGGCAATTTACTCAGTTGTCATAGTAAAATCATAGAAGTGATTTTGATTCGTACAGCAACATTCATCACAAGTTCAAGCTGTACATAGCTTAATCACTAACCTCGAAATAGAGAGCAACCCTAGATTTGTAGGACTGCATGCTCTCCATTATGGTCTGAATCGAAGACTCGGCCTCAAGAACAATCCGCTGATTCCGAATAATGAAGTAGTATTTATTAGGCTGCTCCGGGAGCGAAATTCCCAGAAAATCACGCGGCAATTCGGCTCCGAGGGACTGGTCTGGTTGAAGAATCGAAATAAGAAGATTGAACAGAAAAATATCAGAAATTTGAAGGCAAAAACAACATGCACCTCGTATCATAGGTTTGTAGTAGGTGAGGATCGCTTTCCATCTCCCTTCCTTGACGCCATTGATGCTGTCGACGCACTGCGACACTTCCGTCAGGATTTGGCTGTTCACGGTTGTTCCTGCATTGGGCTGCCAGTGCAAAACCCTAAAACCACCATTTTTTTCAATTAATAAGCAACAAAAACAAATTGAGAGACGAGTGTTGATTAGGGTTTGTTTTACCATTTGAGAGGCATTGTTTAGGTCTCTGAGAGATGGAGAGAGCTCAGAGTGGCGAGTGAGATTCAGAAGACAGCTATGGAGAATCGGAGGTCAAGGAAAACGAGGATCGAATCGCGAAGGAGCTTCTACGACGTCGTCTCAAGTTTGGAATATTGCACTAGAAAACTAAGACCCTGTTTAGTTGTGGAGTATTTACTCCAGTTTTCCAGAAAACTGTTTTCTGAAAACTAGAAAACTGTAAAAC
>JAYMTF010002317.1:0-18711 GCA_036897485.1 Pelargonium nanum | reverse complement strand
ACACAAAATCAGGGGTGAGGCAGGTAATGGTACTCTCCGCTTCCGTTTCTGTTCATGTTTGAAGAGCGGAGAAAATACTATCACCATCACATTATCTTAAAAAAGTTATCCATCGATCTCCGTCGGGATGGAGATTGCGGTTCTACGTCGATTTTGGATGCAATTGTCGTGTCCTATACTTTCAAATCAAAATTCTTAATCCAAACACTACACAACAATGAATTTAAATTGATATTAAATATAATAAAATTTATGCGGATCGAATGTTGGACACACCAAGGACTTAGTCTTTTGCATAAAAGATATGCGGTTGCTGATAAAGTTATGCTCTTATATTCATACCACACACAATTAGAACAAACTTCATGCATCTGCAACTGACAGATGGTTGATGCTTAATTAATAGATTACAAAAATATGAAAGTTTTATTTTCCAGCCTCTCATTGATGGATTTTTGTAAAGTTAGATGCAATTGTTTCGTACGTGAAATAATTATTTGTTTTTATATTTTTGTGCACATTATTGGAACTGAATCAAACGGTCAAAAATGGTATTCAATGACTTTTGTTTCCGAATATTAGTATCAATGACTTTTGTTTTGTGTACGTTATGTTTTTTAATATCTGTTTATATTAGATTGTACAGATAGAAAAACAAAATGGCTGGATAAATAAATACCAGCTTTGATTTCAAAAAATAATAATAATAATAATAATAAATACCAGCTTTAGTGAAACCATAATGCCGTCTTAGCTAGATTTAAGAAGATACATTTTTTAAACTGAAAATAGATACAGTTTTTTTTTTGCTCGGCAAATATTACATCGTATATAGATGAAACTTAGCAATATTTCGAGAAGGAAAGAGCCAAGGAGGGTTCATGATGCCAAAAGAGGCTAAAACCAATGAAAATGAGAACAAAAGATGAACAATAGTCATGAGACTATCACGAACACTAATTGATCAAGTGGTTGTGGCAAGCTTGCTCACTAGAGGGAGCATGAAGTTGGCTTTGTGAAATGATGAAACTGAGTGAGAGAGACAACTTAGCTAGTCGGGATAGTGTTCAATTCTGAATCAAGTTGAAGTTTGGAGATGATTTCCTCACGTGAACACCTTGCAGACACAAATCCCCGTTTTTTTGTAAGGGAAACTACGAACTTTTTATTAATCAAAAACCATTTTCGACATCAATAAATGAGAAATATCTATGGGAGGTTGAAAATCCAACCATCCCACCGAGACTGACACAAAACTTGACGACCTAGCTAATGCGTGAGCCATCCGGTTTGCAGACTGACTGATCCAACTAAACGAAATTGAAATAAAATTTGTAGCGATAGACAATATGTCTTTAACAACCAGACCCAAGGAACTGGATTTACTCTCTCCTTTGTAAAGCGATCACAACTTCTTCAGCATCAGACTCAACAATAAGAGACCCCCAGCCATGGACCTTTATCCAGGTAAGAGCTTCCTGAATATTAATAGTTTCAGGCTTTCAGCAATACGAGGCTCACAAACACCCATCCAGGTGACCCGCCCTCCTCCCCAACAACGGCCCATACAATCCTTGATAATTCAAGAACCACCCAACTTGCCCTATGCAAAAATAGCCCTATCAACGTTCACTCCCAACGTCCCACGACTAGGAGAAAGCCTTGAGTTGTTCACAACAGAAGGCCGGACTGACCTCTGGACTGGCATGCCCAGGTCCTGCAAGCGCCCAAGCGGCTGACTAACACAGCAGTAGATAAATTGATAGGAATGAATGTAATTTCTATTCATGTTTGATAAGGTATAAATACATGAACAATTGTGATAAGACTCCTAAACAAGAGGAGATTCTAAATGATATATCCAAGAATAAAGGAGAATCAACAACAAGTAACAACTATACAGTTATGGTCAATGTACAACTGGCATGAGAATGAGTCATGTACTTATACTGACCACTCCTGACCCGAGCTCTGCACCATGATGAGTAGACCGTTTTCGAGAGGATCATGACCTCCTCCGGGAGCTCCTCACCCCGTCCCAAACACCACATTTCGAGACTTCCAAAGCGCCCTGCAAACACATATAGCAAATCTCCGTTAATTATTCGCCATATATTATAATATCTATATAATATTTTTGGTAAAAAAAAAAACTCATTTAATTTGGTCTTAAAATTATTACAACACATATATATAGAACATAAAATATACAACGTTAATTAACTTCCGGTAGTTTTCAAAAAAAAACTTCCGGTATATTTTATAATATAGAAAACAGAAAGAATGACCTTGTTGTGTGAAGATTGATTAGGAGATTTAAGTGTTCGTACACATGTGATGATTCTCAAATATAAAAAGCAGCCTAATAATGTGTTATTGTTTTATTCTAGGAAAAAGACAGGCACCTAAAGAAAGAAAGCAAAGACTTGTTACTAAAGAACATTTTGTCGGTTTCATTTCGCGCGCGGTTCACGCACCCAAGCTCGGCGCATCAAATGGCATCAACCAAAGAAAACAACAACAGCAGATCTTCCAAAACCCGCGCGACCCGCGAGCAGATCAACTCGAAAACAACACACTCTTTTATTACAACACCAAATTGATGAAGGAGAGATAGAGATTGAGTAGAGACGATGGATTGGCAAAACCAAGCGCAACAGCAACAGCAACAAATGGAGAATCCAAATGGATTTGATGGATTGTTTGTGAAAGTGATGACCGATGAGCAAATGGAGCTATTGAGGCGACAGATCTCAGTTTATGCCTCCATTTGTGACAAGCTTGTCGAGATGCACAACGCCATTTCTACTCAACACGATCTCACTGGTACACTTCACTTTCTTCTGCGTTTCTTAATTGCTCTTCTCTGTGTGTTTGTGAATTTCTACATGATTATTGTCACTTTTTTTGCAATTGGTCTTAATATTTTTCCTCTAATGATAAGTTTAAGTTATTTGGTTCTTAGATTTTGTGAATTGCTCCCAATTCTGAATGAAAACAACCAGAATTTAAGTTATTTGGTTCTTAGGTTTATGTGGGTTTTTTGGTGAAGTGTTATTTGAAGAGTGAAACACAAGATTATTTGATTCTTCATTAGGTTCAGTTTAGATTTTATGGAAGGCAAAAGAATTATGTTGCTTTGAAATTGTGCAAGTTTCCTTGTGTATGCTCATTTATAATTTAGGCTAATTATATCATCAATACCTTCTCAAAATTTATGCAATTAGTATATTCTAAGTTCCAAAGCCCTAATATTTTAATTGCTTTGTCAACATGTTGGATTGTTAACTATGTGATTGTCTTCTGCACATGTAACGATTCTCGTTCCTTCCTGTCTGAAGACAGATTAAGGAATTTTACATACCACGTCGCGAATTGTAATATCAGAATTGACTTCTATCTGTGGCTTAATTTTAGCTAGTATGAGTAAATGACTGTTTGAGGTATATAACCATATATGAAAATAATTTTTGTTTGGATTAGGAATGAGGCTGGGGAATCTGTATTGTGATCCGCTTTTGATATCAGCAAGCCACAAGATCACAGCCAGGCAGCGATGGACTCCAACACCTGTGCAGCTTCAGATCCTAGAGCGTATTTTTGATGAAGGAAATGGGACCCCGAGCAAGCAGAAGATCAAAGAGATAACTAATGAGCTGATACAGCACGGTCCAATTTCCGAAACAAATGTGTATAACTGGTTTCAGAACAGGAGAGCTCGCTCGAAGAAGAAGCAGTCAGTTTCTGTACCAAACAATGCAGAATCAGAAGTAGAGACAGATGCTGACTCGCCAAAAGAGAAGGCAAAAATTGAGAACTTGGCATCGAGGAACGAGAGTTTGTACTTGCAGAGTCGTGAGATTGATTCAGACGTGTTTCGCTTTGATGGGCAACATCCTAGCAAAGGAGAGTCCTTAACAGATTCTGGTTTAAGATCTTCTGGCAGTTACGAACATTTGAGTATGATGTCAAATTTGAGTATGTATCGTCCTTCGTTAGTTTGTTATCCATGGATTTATCTGACTGTCTATTCATTTATATTAGGTCTCACAACTTCTTGTTTGCATTTGTAGGACTTGACTGTCTGACTGGCGAAATGGAAATTCCAGCGAGCTATAGTCCTTACTTTCACGGGGAAGGATACGACATGGTTGGACTAGGATGACGCCTCCCTGTCTCGGATTCTGCTTCAAGCTTAACACAAGCTTCTTTGAACTTCATATGATTGTTATTCTTATGAAACCACAAATGACATTGTAGAACATTACATGTATACAACTTGATATATTGATTGCATTGAACTAGCTCATGGAAATTTCTTACAAGCAGTGTATGAACTAGATTTTCTGGGAAGTTTTATTTTTTCAAAATTTGTCAGCAATTTGCAATAATCTATGATATTTAATTGAATGAAGTTCCTAGAAGAACCTCAACCTTTTGCAATTGATTTCATAAAATGATGGAGAGGGCATAGCTTCCACTTCTCTATCAAAACAAATTCATTTTATTGCTATAAACAGAAGAAGGGACAAGTCACTGTAACAGCCTAAATCAAATGTACAATTCTCAAGTGCAAAATGATTGCAGAAACAATCTCAAGTGGTCTTGCAGCACAATGCCTCACTTGACCATGGATGACAGCAAGAACAGATGCTTCAACTTGCAAAAGCTTATGATGACACTAATGTGAAATCCTCCTATTTGTGATCAAGTGATAGGATCCATTTAACTTACAATAACCCACTTTCTTCAGGATTTTTACTTGAGAGAAGCCAAGTCTTGCCCAAGCTGTGTATGGTATAATCTTAGGTACAAGAGGATCACACACTGCCCAACCTGATGTGAAGAGCAAAACCGTTAATGCCAACCATTGGCTTAACCTTCAACATCAGAAAGTAGGGCCCTCTTTGGTAGTCTCAGCTGCAGTAACACAAATGGAACTGATCAATACAAAGCCAGAATTCCAAAAACCAGAAGTTAAAATTGTTTTGGCATTGCTTACTTTTGATTTTGTAGTCCTCCAACCTCTAGATACTTCTTGCTGTGGTGAGTATGAGAATTTATCAATGGAATTGAAAGCAGCAATTTTATCCATGCTTGAGGCACTTACGGGCGACAAATCCTACATTATGACAAGGGAAAGTTACAAATTTCATTGGAAATATAATTTTTCAGTCCGATTAATCAAATTAAAAAATAGACAAACATCAATTAAGGACTGAGACATCATAATATTCTCTACTTTTGACTAGGACGGATAAATTCTACAATATAGACCATCACAAACTCACCTTGTCACTTGCTGTCTTGTTGTTTCTTGCTTCAATGTTTTTTTCACTTGATATTTTGTCATTTGATACTTCGGGATTCTTAATTTCCAAAAACTCAGAGCAAAACAATATCTGCACAAGGGCCAAAAAATTAGAAGTTAAAAATCAGGACATAAAAATGGTCACAGAAAGAAACCAGCAAACAGAAATATTGCTACCAAATAATGTGAAGTGCCATGCAATTGCAAAAGCCAGGGAAAATGACAAGTACTCTTGATGTGTGGTGGGTTGAGTTTAACCACACACACACAAAAAAAAAAATCAGTAGCTACCTTGTTCAGTAACTGAACATTTGATGAATCAGTTGCCTTGATCTGTACACCAAGACAGTTGTTGGGGGTACTGCAGAAGGGGCAAAAAATATTACTAAATACACACCCATCTGCTTCACACCAAATGCCCTGTCCTTGAGCACCTTCACGAATTCCATTGCAAAGTCGGTGATCAACTGATGAAACATCAGTCATGACAACAGGTACTCCAGTCGATGTATTCATGGCATGAGGCCCCAATCTATCTCTCAAAAGAGACACTAGATGAACTTTTGATGAAGTAGTTAATGAGCAGGTAACATATAGATGGTTCTCAGGAAGACCCAATGGACTTCTGCAGAGAGAGCAAGCTATTTGTAATCTCTTGTCAACGGCAGGAACACATGATGCAAAGGAAGCAGTGCAATTACTAATCGTGGTCAATCGAGCAAGACTAGACTTCTTGAATTCATGCTCTGCACAATTAATCTCAAAACCGAATTCGATCCTGCGATTTGCATCTCTAGCTGCTATTTCGCTTTGCACAAAACTTATACAGCCAGGAGTATCAGCATCAGGGGCATCAAGCTGCCTATCTCTGGCAATGGACTTCCTCCTTTTCTGGAAGTGAGAATTTACACTCACGTTCAAAGGCGATTCTTTATCTGGAGCCAGGACAGCATTAACATTTTTCTCAGGAGTGAATGTCATCGAACACTGGTCTCTTGAAGGAACTTTGCTTGGATTTGTTGAAGAGATTGAACAGCAAGCTACTTGCTTTGGAAACTCAGAGGTTTGAAATACTGTTGAACAAGAATTTCCATCCCTAGAGAAGGATCCTGGACTAGGAGTGGTAATGCTACAATCCATATCTGGAGTTTCATTCACAATGGATATTTCTGGATCTTCATGAGATAATAACGTGGATACAGCCTCTGAGCACCTGGAGAAAGACGCATTTTATAACAAACTGAAAAGTGGTCTATGGGAACATAATTTTAAGGAGTAAAAGTTATAGTAAGTAATTGACGGGAATATTACAAACTTATATTTGTTGATAAATAATGGAAAACAAAAACAACAATCCAATATAGATCAGCCCATTACTTCTTTAATGTCCAGCTTTGCAGTTTTCGCAACTACCTAGGATACACAATAATAATATGGCATAATCATAAATCATCTATGGAAGGGGGCAATATGTACCTTGAATATTTTGGAGAACTGCATTCTAGGTCAATAACTTCTATGCAACTCTTGGTATCCACGTCAAGTTGTACAGATGTTTGATCTTTCACATCTTTTTGAGAATTCACCCAGGGAAAAGTGGCATCGACTGTAGAAACTAGTTTTTGTCCTCGACAACCAGACTTCTTTGGTTTCTCATATTTCTTTTCTGTTATCCCTTTGCAATCATCCATGATAGGGGTATTATCTTCTTTGATTTCAGATTTGTGTGAGGCAGTCATGGTATTATTGCTAACACGTTCCTGGAGAAGTTTAGGAAGTAGAAAAATTTAATTCACTAACTCGATCAAGATAAAGAAAATGAGCTTGTGGAATGCAAACCAGAACAAATAGAGTCAGATGTAAGACCTTGACATCTTTAAAGAAAGATCTCAGTCCCTCAAGCGACATGTCAAAATTGTCATACTGTTTAAAACATTTCCTTAGCCACTTTGAAATATATGCTCTATTCCTTTCGTATTGATAGCGCTCATCTGCTTGCCACAAGGATAAAACATTTAGAGGTCACTTTAGATAGCAAAGAAAAAGTACAAAACACTGTTAAGAATACTACTAAAATTAAGTGAGAAGATTGAAAAGTTCCAAATAAATAAATAAAAATAGAACTCAAGAAAATAAAACAGAACTGCAACTATAATCAATTAAACAGTTTAAAAGGTAAGCAACTCTGATATTTCGAGTAGTTCAGAACAATTACCTAATAAAATGATGGCACCATAATCAAACTTGTGTCGTATACAACGTCCTACAAAAAAGTAACGGTGTTAATCAGCATACCAACCAAATTAAGAATGATCAGATGGTGTCATAGAGAAGCTATCATGTGTCAACATAAAGATTAAACTAATCATGGTGATTAAGTATAGCAACAAATTGCTTTACAAATAAACCCCAGATTGAAACACTGAAAGTGAACCCAATGAGAGGACATACCTGCAGCTTGATTTAGAGCTCGGAAGGCTTGGTAGCAGTACCATTCGTTACCGCTTAGGAGGTTTTTGGACGATTTATATGTATCATTATATTTCTTCTTCAATTCAACTTGAATATCATACCTGACAAGAAATGTTAACCAATCAGCATATTATGGCATAGCTAACTATTTTTTATTTCATTTTTTTTAAAAGAGGTGAGAGTTCTTACATATTTGGGTATGGAATGCCAACAACAATCTAAGATGGTCAAGGACTCACAACTAGTAAAAAAAACTCCCAGATAACAATAGTAGTGAGCATGTTTAACCTTGAGGTCAGCCATTTGGAACAAGATTAGGAAGCATTTATTTTTTAAAGACATGAGTTGAGTAATAATTATCATCATTCATTGATTCAATCAAAGATAGTATGAATAATTATGTCTGTGATATACAATTTCTGCCATTCCTTCTTATTAGTAGGATCCCTACCTGTAGAGAAATAAAAAGTAATAATAACAGAAGTACTTCAGCTAAGGAAGATGGAACAAAGGATACAACTACTCGAGCATTATCATCAGAGAAGTCTATTCCTTCTGAAACCTGCAAGTAGAATATGATACTATTACTAGAAAAGTTTGTTTTCATATCTATCTATAGGAATGTGATTTGTATTTGTCGGTACAACTAATATATACGAAAACATTCTTGTCAAACAAAACAGCAATGGCAATGCAATCATTCAGAAGTTTTTGAAAAACACATTTACCGGCCTTTGTAAGGAAAGCAGCAATAATTACCTAATGATGTTATAAAACTATTTTCTAAGAGATGGTAACAGAAGTCTTTTAAAGTCCTTAGGAACATGGTCTAATGAAATTTGTATGTAAAGAAGATAAATTGGTTAAAGAGCTGTAACAAATTTATGTCATGTGTCCCTCAATTGATTATGAATGGGTTAGGTTGTCTTGGCTTCTCACTATTTCACCCTCATAAGCATCCTTCTATTTTGTATGTGATGGTGCCTTTAAAAATGACAGAGCGGGTATAGGGTGGGAGATGTTCAATCCAGATGGTCAGGTGGTTGCTAGACTGTGCTCTCCCACAGAAGCATCTAACCCTTACATTGCAGAATTACAAGCTTTATTATCTGTGCTGTCTTTCTCTATTATGTTTTGTGGTCTGTCGAATATTGGCATCCTTTGTGACTCTCTTCCGGTATGCAGGGATTTTTATCGGCAAACTTTTAGGGGGCAGGATGCTTGGAGCTACAGAGAAGACATAAAGAATCTTTGTACTACTGTTAATGTTACCTTTTGTAAGTGGGCATCCAGAGATGTAATAGAAGGAGCTCACAATTTAGCTTATCTTGGTAGAATAGGTATCTCTAAAGCTTGGACTTCTATGTATGACTCTATTTAATCTATATTTATGGTGCATTTCAAAAAAAAAAAAAAAAAAAAAAAAAAAACTAAGCAATCTCCAATTTCCACCTGCTAAAGACTAATCCATTCATAACAATTCCGAGCTACCTTAAATTTAGCAACAGTTTTAGTCCACTCTGGCACATTTAATCTCTAATTATCAACAATCAACTATTTAGCTAGAGGGTCAAGATATAGGTTTTACTTTAACTCTTTCTTTCATAATAATTGTGCTTGTAACTTGAAACAGATTTTGGCAGCAATTAATATACAGTACAATGCTCAGCACAATTTTATTCTTCTCCATGAGAAATCAATAATGCCAATTAGAAGAGTCTTTAAAATAGAATGAAAGGTCAAGCATTAGATATCTTTCATTTCTAAAATTGAAGCAGATTTGTAGGGCTAAGAACCAATAAGTAAGAGATAACTGTGTTAATAAGTAAAATATCAACTTGCGTACCTTTCCCCGGCAAACTGCAAGAAAAGCAGCTCCCTCTCTCTTAGAGTCTTCAGGGGACTCAATTGCATTGAACTGATTAACTTTCAATTTCTTAACTCTTCTCTTTTTGCCAACAGTAGGTCTATTATAAATTGTATCATAGTAATCTTTCAAAACATGTTCAAAATCATCCTGGCTTCCTCTTGGTTCTGCAAACAAAACAACCTTTAATTTCTCAATCAACCTCAGAGGATTGCTATAAAAGACATTAAAGTATGACCACAAGGTATGAATAATGGCAATTAAAAAAAACTAACTATAAAAATCTAAACTGAGAAGGCCAACCAAATGCCCATCAAGAAAATAATCCGTAATGGCAATAATTAATTTGCTTTGTTTATCACATGCTCAACTACATAATGACCAATAAAGTGACAGCTGAAACTGACCCACAAAAAGGGATTTTCTTGCATTCAGTCGAGACCATTGACCTGTTTCACGCCAACGATTACTTAATTTATCCATCAACTTATAACTTGGGAAGAACACAAGAGCACCGCCTGGAACAATGTTGCATATATCCTCTAAAGATTTGCCAAGTGCATCCTTCAGAACAAAATAAACCAAATTACTCAACAAATGTGAAAATAACTCAACCAACCAAATATAACATGAGATGCATTCACACACCTGAAAACCATAGCCATCTGCTGTTTTATAACTTGCATTCATTGGATAATTACCTGCACCAGTGGTCATTATAGTAGCCCAAACCTGTAGAAAGATGGATAAATCATAACTTGATAGATGTTGAACCAATTAGAACAGTCAAGACCTAGACACTCAATACAACGTCATTTTCACCTGTGAATCAACATCAATTACATGTGGAGCTTCCAGACATGTTCCAAACTGGACTCCAAGCTCAGAAGAAAAGGAATTCATAGGCGACAGAGTCCTAAATTACAGAAAAAAATATTGGTGAGAATATTGTAATAGGAAGATACTACCTCAAGGCATATGACAGAAGCAGTGAACTGGACATTGCAATTGTTTACAAGTCGTATACTGGAAATAGGTATTAAGGATCACAAATATGAACTCAACCAACAGCCAGGTTTAACAATGTACAATGCTTACCCAGATGTTAAAATGATTGACAAAGATAGTTCAGCAATGTCCTTGAAAACAACAGCTGGATTCAAGCACCACAAACTTAAGGTATGTGTCAAGTTCCCAAGAGAACTTCCTGAATGCAGAACATCACTACCATTAATGATGATAATAATTTCTCATACAACAAAAAATGGAAAATTCTCAGTGTTAATTCAATTCAGATGTGGGAAAACTGCTTATGGTAGTTCAGACATGTGCAATGTATGGAGGTCAGTGACCCCTTGCGGAAAGGTGGGAGAATTTAGATAGAAGAAACTGAAAGATATAGGAGTAGGCCTATTAAGTATTAACAAGGAAAGGAGTAGTGAGAACAAATACCCCTCTGACCCAAAACAAGTGCCCACTTCTCCATTTTTTGTAAAATGTAAGGATAAGTTACTTTGAATTGGACTTTCCCTTTATACCCCCATGTGCTCTTGTTGTAACAACCTCAAGGGATTCTAACTAAATTACTCTATGGATATTGTTGGTAATCCATGCATAACAAACCAAAATGGAAAATGGATACTCATTTTGAGACAAATTTTAAAGAAAGTCAACACTCATTTTGCGACGAAGGGGGTATAGGATAATGCATGGATTAACAGAGAAGATAGCATTAGATAGGATGGGATTGAGGAGCATATAAGCAAAAGATCCCAATGAGTTTTGTTAAATGATTCATGTAGCACACCCTAACATTGTTTGAGATATTGCTTAATTGTTCATTAGTATATGAACGACAAATTGTCTCTTAGACTCTCCTTACAAATCATTCTCATGATGTACGAAAGCTTGTTTTGATGTTTACTAAAAATAATACAAATCTCCCAAATTCTTTTGAATGTTATAGTGCCATTATCTCCAAGGATAACTATTATAACCACTTACCAGCATCTTTTTTAACATATCTTCGTAAAGCAAGTTGATAATCAAATATGTGACTCCCATTTCTTGAGAAGAAATAAGTGAGTGATGAGAACAATCCTGAGTGAAATTGAGATAGTCAAAATACTGAAAAGTCGCTGGCTAAGAAAAGCTCGTTGTATGTACTATGTAAACATGAAAACAACCCTATACCTTCCAGAAGTATTACTGACATCCCACTTATATGAGCTTCTTCTGACTCTGTATCTGTAGCAGCTCTTATTGCCTTCCAACAGATTAATCAATTCAGTTGACTAAAAAGTGCAAAGTTGAGATTCAAGTCCCAAAAAAAAGACTTCTTATAGTAAAATTGGTACCTTTGTGACACATTCTAACAGAATCGGGAAGCATTGCTGCGAAATATTAGCTTCTTGGAGCTCCCTTATAGCCTTATCACCAGTCCAACTGAAACATATATAAAAAATAATAACTTATCTTGATTTTTTCATGCAATCAAAAAGAGAGAACATTCTACAAGCAGATCTACAGTTTACTTATCAATTTTATCAAAAGCTTGCTCCATGAGTGCCGTGAAGCTCAATACAACGAATTCCTCAGGATCAAGTATTTACCCGTTATTATGATCAACAATCAATTCCTGACATCCTATCACTCAAATGGATTTAACACAAGTTCTACTTAACAGTTCATGGAAATCAAAACGGATGGTAGCTTGGATCTTCTACATATGGCTCAGGTATAATTAACATTTAAAGGACTTCAACAAGAAATAACTCACCATGAGCAGTAGTGCTGAAATTCACGTTTTTCTAATGTAGTTTTCTTCCGCTGAATCCAACTTAGAAGGTCCTATAAATTTATGGCCCTTATTATACTAACCAGACAAAACAACAATCAACTTTGAATGCATTAGCTTTGGAGAAGAATGACTTGGATAGTTACCTGTATCATTTCATATAGAGGTTGGTAAACTAAAGCATTAACATTGCAGAGCTGCTCTAATTCTGTCTGCAATTCTTTCAGAGGTAAAGGCAAGCACAAGCAACATAATATTAGTAATCCTACCCAGAAAAAAAAAAGTCAAAAATAAAGCATTGCATTCATAACATACTAAGCAAATTATCTTCTTCGACGTCCACGCTACCAGCATCACGAGCAATGTCCTCTATGTTGCTGTAAACCAGTGAAACTAATCAGTCCATCAAAAACACAAATAAACGTTGATTACCTGAACAAAATTGGACTTGCATGCATTAAAATAGAAAGGAACCAAACATCCTAACTGCAGCACACATAGTGCTTAAGTTTCCCATGATGTTAAAATTCAGTGGTGGATCGAGGACTCAGAAATAAGGGGTCAATTCCCTCTCACAACCAAAGAAACCTCTCAATATTTTACGTATGAAAACACCTCACTTAGTCAAAATAGTGACATTTGAAATTTTTTTGTTACAAATTTGTTGTGAGAATTATTTTTTAAAAAGATTAGGTGTTGGATAATAGCATCATACTCATAAATTACATGTATGATTTCATTTTAGTGTAGTTAACCTGTAAGAAAAATTATCAACTCAGGTCATTCATGTATGTTGCTGCAGAGCCGATGTTTTGAATATTATACATTTATTACCAATGTATTGAAAATTGGATCATATTGATTGGTCTGGTTAGAAAGTGTTGCTTTTTATTTTTTAATAAACTGACCAGTCTACACAGGTTTTACTATCAGCTGTTTCTAACATCGTATCATACTGGTGCTCAGGCCGAGCCCCAAGTGAACCGTCCTATCTGGTTCTGTAAACCTTGTTCATTACTGCTATTTACTAGGTTCTTAAGACTTGAGAGATGTCAATTGCACACTTACAAGCTTTGCTAGATCAACCATGTTTTAAATTATATGTCAACAGTTATAAGACGTTTGTTTTCTTCTATTTACCCTGCATATAATTGACAAGGAACTATAACAAGATGACACGTAATATAATCTGACGATAGTTTATTAGTTCCCAAAAAAATAGGAAGACAAATCGCAGCAATGAAGTCAAATGATAGAATTATGACAAACTGGAAATATTACACTTCTAACTGAAGTTAATGAGCAATCACAAGGATGACTTTTAAAAAATACACTTCTCAAACTTGTTAGTGGTCAAAACAGTGGTAAAGCTATTCAACCTTATGATGAGGTAGCAATACTTACTGGGCTTCATCAAGAATCAAAATAGCTCCCTTGATATCCACTTCCATTGCTCCCCTAATAATTGGATTAATGATGTAGCTATAAGGGCAGAACACCAGTTGTGCATGGTCTGCCATTGAACGTGCTGCATAATATGAACAACCTGGACAATGCAAGCAAATTCAGTGACAGTAGGTGATAGCATGAACATCATTCGGGTACAAAATGAAAGAATATAAAATCAACCTTTTACAGCTTGTCCAACTTTAACAAGATCCTCAATGTCATGGGCCTCATGGCAACCTCCTTTTTGAAGTGATGGATGACCTTTTACTTTATTTGCATTTCTGTTTTCAGAGAGAAAAATTTGAGTCGCCATTACAATCACTTGTTAGATTGATAGTTAACCAAAATCCAAAGGTAACTAAGATTCAGATGAGAACACCTCTAGACTCTAGTTACATTACAAAATAATAAATAATAAAAGGATGGAAGCTTAAAGACATAAAGTTGCACGACTCACTTAAAATGCAAGCATCCTGCATCTCGATCCTTCAAAAGCAACTTACTGAAAATTTTCAATTACAGATTTTAGCAAGAAACTAATAGAAGGAAATTGAAAAAATATAAATAAATAAAATTATCCTTGACGTTAAAAAATGCACCATTCTTCATCTATGTTTTCTTTTCCTCGTACACGCGCATTTGTACAATAGTTTTTCCGAGATGCCTGAAGATTCACATACATGAAAAGAAGTAATCAACAATTGCTAATTAAAACAACTTCAAACAAAAGTACTATTGATGTAGTGAGTAGCAACCCCAATTTAGTTTGGGAAAAGGATTTGCTGTGCTTGTTGCAATTCTAATAACATAAAGAAACTAAATTTACATATAAGAGGAAGCAGTATAATAGAGAAAAAGCTTCTATTTTCAAATAGTGATTTTGTGCAAGAAGTATGCAAAATAATTCACGCACCATGCATCCAACACTAATTAACACGCCTATAGATAGCAGGAAGAATGAAAGATGGGTCTCTTCCATAATTCTACATGTTACTTGCAAGTTAAAGACCTTCCATAACAATACAACTACATTGAAGTCATTTCTCATATAGTGTTGGGACCAACAGGATGCATCATTAAGCAAAACTCCTTTGGATCTTACACGTGTATTCTCCTCCTTCACTCCATCCTATCTAAAGCTATATTCTTCGTTGAAACATGTGTTATCATGCTGTTTCTTACTACTACTTTTTAAGTTAACATGGACCTACCCCTACCCCTAACGCTTTTTTTTTATCAGTTGAGCTACACAATAGGGGGTAGCTCTCCCCTTTTAACCGAAAACCCCACCCCACCCGACGCAATGAGATTTGAACCCACGACCTCCCACGTGGAGATGTTTGTCTTGTTTCTCCAAAATGAATACTCTCACAAATCTTTAACATGGTAACTCACCTCTATGTTGCACATATTCAAAAAACCTTGCATGGTTTTCCCTCCTCTTATCTTAAATTGAAATTATCACAAACTTTGCTCGGGTAGCTTCATTCTTAATCTTATCCATCCCACTGTTGTCACTAATCCACCTAAGCATTCCCATCTATGCTAAAAAGAAGAAAAATAGATCTTAAACATATATTAAAATCCAATACAGCAAGTATATTGTACTAAATTATGATGATTTGGGCATAGCCAAGAAAAGTTGAGGGACACTAATGTTTAATCAGTCTGATATACAACTCCCCACTTGGAGAGCAGTACAAAAATATCAAGTACGACAGCTTTCAATATCTTAACATTACCTGAGATAAAACTAAAAATAAACAGGCATACTACAATCGAAGGAACATAAAAGAAGATGTTAGGCTTTCTCAATGCATAGGATACAACCAGATAACAATGACCCATACGTGAACAATCTTATTTTCCACATTACGGTGTTCAATGAAATGAGAGAAATTCTGAACACAACAACCAAAGAAATTATGGGCCAAAGTCAGCTAGGAAACTTAAATAAATGGGCTTAACCAACCAAAATTGCCATTGGAACCCGGTAAGCAGTTTTCCGGTACTCACGGATCACTTGAGAGATCTGGGAATGAGTCCTCCTACATAAACAGAAAAGAGTTATAGAGTAGTGATATTGTTTCATATATTTGTTATTTGCATAAACTATTTGCCAAGCTTTGTAGTTATAATAACTGTTCAATCCAACAATTAAAAGAACTTTCCTGGTAAGAACATCTAGAGATGACAATCCTCCAAAATTTTGCTTGCACATTATTTATCTGTGCTCTTAAATGGTTATTCAATCATAGATTATAAAAGCTGACTATCAGTGTTAGTTCACAACTGCATTTATACTATGATCTTGGAAACTCAACTGAGATTTGAGACACAAATCAACAAACTTAAAAGCCTAAAAGCAATATTATCTAATATTGAACTTGGCCCTTAATTATAGGTATAATTACAGGAGCTGCTTAAAATATGCACCCAGTGGCATACAAGTCATCAGCTGTCACTTCCTTCATGAAGCTCATTCCCACAAATGTAAATTAAAGATGGACAATGGGTTTTACCCTAGAAATAGACGAGTGCAATTGTTATACTCAATTCTGAACTTCGAGAGTAGATCTTGTTTTCAGGAACTATATTTCTAGCACTTAACATTCAGTAACTGTCACACAGTGATAAGAGAAAGAAAATAACAAAAACTATTCTATCAATGTCTGTACAGCATAACAAAACTTACGTTGCATAAAATATGGTAGGTATTGTTTTTTTCTTTGGATTTGTGCTGTTTGCTGTAGATTGAGACGGCCCCGGGGTTTCTGATGGCAGATTACCTAAGACAATGCGATATCAGTGATAGGATGCAATGGCATTGAAATAAACACCACAGTGACCTATAAAACTTGAAACACATTCACATCAAATCCCCTGTTTTTAGGGGAGGAAATAGCTGCAAACTCTTGCATCTCCAAGTACATGAAAAAACAAACAATAACATCCAAGCAGTGGCAGAGCTAAGGGTGGGCCGTAGTAGGCAAAGGCACACCCCAAGCTTCCAAATCTATCCCAATTTTAAATCATCCCATCCCAATTCATACTTTTTTATATCAGTTAATCCCTTATTTGGCACCCATCCCATCCCAAACTAAGCTCAACCTTATTTCTCATTTCACAACACTTTATCCAAACAGCTTAACCCAGCCATTTTTAAGACCAAAAGCTGGCTCCGCCACTGCATCCAAGAGCTTTGCATTACAAAGATATTCATGTCCTAATAACCTACCCAGTACTTCATTTTCTTACACTTTCCGAAATCGGAAACCGGGTTCGATTACATACACTAAAACCCTTAACACGGTGATCAAAAGACATTGTAATTGCACCTGAAGGTTCCATTTCTGGAACAAAGCCGCCGCCGTGAGCTAAGGGATCGGTGAACGCTTCCGGGGCGGGCTTGGAGAGAGTCAGATTCGCGTACTGATTCTTGGCCTTGTAGTTCTGCTGCCAGGCGAGAGAAGAGCAGAGCAGCGACAATGACTTTCCGGTGCCGGTCGGGGACTCAAGCAATGCGTGGCAATGTCCTTCTCTCTGGGCCCGATCGAGCGTCGATATGACCCTTCCCATGAAGGCGAGCTGCGAGCCGTACGGCTGGTAAGGGAACTGAACTGGAATTCCTCCGACCGGGTACTCGATTTTAGAGGTTTTGGTGTTAGGGTTTGATGGCGGATTTGCAGAGGCCATCTCTGCTCGGTTCTTGTTTTGGCGGAAAGTGGGCATAGGGAAGTGGTGAGAGGCATTTATATTTATTGGTGGTGATTGTTGGCGGGAAATTTTGATTGAAAATGGCGGTATCTTCCTCCGTACACTGTGTTGAGTTGAAAACTTGAAATGTGTCCGTTGCGGCGTTGCTCTTCAATAATTATGCCGTGCGCATTTTTTCTTTTTTTCCTAAAATAATGATAACGTTTTTTTTTAATCAATTGAGCTACACAACATGAGTAGTTCTTTCTTTTTAACTCAAAACTTCAACCCCACCCGACGCAATGGGATTTGTACCCAAAGGGGTGATAGATTCGAACCTTAAAATAGTAAATACACGCTATTTTATTGGTTAGACGAGAATACCCTCAATGCAACTCATCACCTATTTACTCTCTTTCCTCTTAAATTTGGTGGGCATTTATTTAGGGTAATTTTGTCCGAAATGTAAAATATGTGTGGATTTATCTTTTTAAGATTTGGATCTATCACCTCCCAAATGAATTTTAGAAACAGTTCAAAGAAGAATAAATGTACCCTAAGATGTAGCCTAGAAATTGAGTTAAAAAAAAGGTCTACAAATTATAAGGAGAATGTTTTTTTTTTAAGGTGAGCAGTGCTAACTATTATTAATCCATACGAACCGAATACAAAAAGAACATAACATAGGAAATAGAAACTAGCCAACATAATCTAATTAAACAAATACGTAACATAAAATAGACTAAACCAAAAGAACCATAATGTGGAATGTCATTCTCAGGAACCTGCTCAGAAATAGAGCAAGGTTCTAAAAACAAATTGAGGGCCCTAGATAAATCTTCCTCCCAACTTACGTTGCCATTAATGTCGAGCTATGCCGGACTTTCTCCTTTCCATTCTGAATCAGACCATAAAACTCGAGACGACCCCGTAACCTGATTCTACCACGGAAGCCGCTCACCGCTGCCAGGGGCACTAGGCGAGATGTTACCCAGTTCGCCCAGCCCACTAGCACCGCTCACCGAACCAGATCCCATCAGTCTCGGCTTGCCCATGACCTGGGGAGCCACCTCGAACTCTCCCCGGACTGAATTCTGCCATAGCCGCAGTCTCACCTTC
>JAYMTF010002316.1:0-18725 GCA_036897485.1 Pelargonium nanum | reverse complement strand
CGGGTAGCGGGTGCGGTAAGCGGGTTCGCGGGTTCGCGGGTATTTTTGAACAGCCCTAAGCCAAAGTGCCCTTCCCCCTCTCTTTTTTTATTAGCAAAAAGTATCATTTATTAGTTTCTAAGAGAGAAACAATAGTACAAACACCCATAAAAAAAGGGAAAACACGAAATGAAATTACATAATCTGCATAACAAATGAGAGTGAAGTTGCTAGAACCGAAGTACATGACTCGCAACTTATGCATGACACCTTGAATTGTAAAGATATTATTCCGAATAATTTGTTTGGATACAAAACTGAACATATTTTTAGCCACATCTGCTTAAAAGAGTCCTAAGATTGTTGAATTTATTAAATAGAGTAAGATTTAAGTGTTACCCACCAAAACAAATTAATTAACATAAAAAGCCAATAATCATTAATTTGAAGACCAATGGTATCCAAAAGTGTAAAATTATGTGGCTTGTCTAATGGCAGGCAAAGGAGGAGAAAATTCTCTTACCTTCCATTGTTACTTCATTATTGGGACATGCCAATCCTCACAACTCACAATTAACCTCAACTTACTACACATCACTAGTGAAACTGCATACTGCGGTTTAAGTTACACAATACTAAGGGTGTAAACGAGCCGAGTCTTAAACGAGTCATCCGAGCTCGACTCGCTAAAATTTCTACTCAGTTTTGCTATAATAATATAATAGATCAAATTAGAGTAGACATGGATGGGGTTGATGGTGTTCTCTACCCATTCCCAACACAGCATGTGAGATTTAATTTACACATTAACATTTCCTAGTTTTCATGAGTGGTACTTCCTTTCAGATTAAGGTTGTATTCCATTTCCATATGACAGAAACTGCTTCAGTCCAAATGTATACGTACGTACGTAAATAATCTCATGATTATTGCCACTTTTAACCACATTATTGATTCCCCAATTTAGTCTCCAACTTTAGAGGTCGTGTCATTTTGTTTGCCCAACCCAACCAACCCACAAAACCTTATCGTTCTGCTTAATTCTGAGTTAATCCCAAGTTTCTGGTACGACGTCGTGGTCGCTGGACTAATTGGGACCCAAAACCATGTGCCACATCTCACATAGTTAGTGGGAATCAACCATGCATGAGCAAGAAGAAGATGATTGTAGAATTGAAATTGATTTGGAGCCAATTTGTAGTATACACTAGAGGGCATGAGCTTGATAACCATGCATGTGCACCTCTTCAAGCTCTGATGTAACACAACACCCATTAATTTTATTAGAAACTGTGAATGTGTAGACGCCAATAGCTGTGGCTGTGGTGGTGCTGGGGATAGAGGTGGCAAAAGTTCCAGTTGGGTTTTGGGTTAGTGTCGGGTCAGGTTGGATTTAAAGTGTGGAAGCCATATAAGCTAAATTTTTCTCTACTCTTGATTTGATATTCAAGTTTCGTTTATAAGTTTTGAGTTTAATCCCCAAATCTTTCATCAAATTTCTCAAAATTTCACCAAACACTTGACCAAATTTTCACTACAAAAAAGTTTGTCAACACTTTTCTATAAGTTTGAAATCAAATAGTTGCTACAAAGTTGAGACAAGATTTCTACAAAATATTTTGCACCCTAGAGAAAACTGAAAAGGTGGTTGTGGCTGTTACACAAAGATGGTAGAGCAAGGAAGCTGGACTCGCGTGACCTACCAACCGGCTGCTCTTGGATAACACCTGCAAAACAAGGCTTGATGGAGATTGTCTCCTTTATGCCCATCCGACGTCCAAGTCAGATACTTGTACCAAGAGAGTTAAATTGTGTAGATAATAATGTGTGCTAATGAAAAACGCAACTTGTCATTATTTTAATGTGTATTTATACTTGCAAACTGTACCCTACTAATCCTTGTAAAATTAAAGAATCGTTTGGACTTCTCCAATTATTGGGCTTAAACTCCTCCTGAACTACATCCCACTGTGACCAGCCTACTCCCTATGGGTCATGCCAACCGTGGGCTGTTTACAGCATACAGGCTCATAACATTGGCATTGCAGACATGGACATGTTGTGGAGAAGACATGGAAGGAGAAAAGGGTAGGACATGGGCTTTGAATGGGAATTGGGCCAAGGCAAATGGGTCACAAAAATAAAACAGTCAAATAGAAAGTGAATGAAGAAAAAAATTAGACTTGGGCTCTAAATGGGCTATAGAAGTAAATAAATAAGGACACATTTATATAATTTTCTTTTGAAAGATGGCTTTTATTAGAAATTGAGTAGGAGAAAAAAAACAATTGGGGTCCAAAACAATAAAAATAAACAACACCCCAAACATAATGTAGGTAAAATGTTTTTCTTGTTTAAATTAAGATAACACTCACTATCTATACTTTTTAATCTCTCTATTTTTCTATTATTTTTTAATTACACGTCACAATTACTTGACCATTGAATAAATGAGATTTGGTCACTTCCTACGTTTCCTAGCTAATCCTGTTCATGAAAATCCAGTTTCACTTTTCAAACTAAAATCCAACCATAAATACTTAAATAGGTTAGGTCTGAAAGCATGAAACTCGAGTCTTTATATACAAGGAATTGAAAAAACAAATACAGTTGAATCTTCAACTATTTTTTGAAGTTTTTTTCTTAATTTCTCCGGAAATAATTGCACATAGTACGCTGCCAATTCAATTCAGAAAACTTAAACAATTAACATACACGTGCAACATGCAATGAGAATCCCCTGTCAACTCTTTTCTAGAAAAATTGTTCTCTCATTTTCCATTATATGTTAATTAACTGTTTAGCTATATATGGGGTTTATGATTTTTTTTCCGGCTAAGCTACATAATAGACTGAGTCATTCCATCGTATTAATTTTAATGGTTAGAGAATCAACTCAACTAAAAGTTTAAACTTGAAGTCCTCATTATTCTTTTAACATTATAACACAAATTCTGATATCATGTCCAAAGGTCAACTCAACTAAAATGTCAAATTTATAGTTGAAGTTCTTATTTATACTCTTAATATTATATTCTCACCATTAATAATAACAATGTTAATCGCTTTAAAAGTTTCTTCAAAAAATTTCATAACATCTTTTTTAAAATTTCATAGTAACGACACTATATTAAAATTTTAAGTCAGAATTACCCAAAAAATTTGAGTAAGCGGAACAACCCGCTGCAATCAATTTTTTTATGTATAAAATATCATGACTTTGTTAATAAGAAGAAGGTAAATGTTTTTAACTTTTACAAATAAATGACCGAATGTAAGAAGTATTTTATCCTCCAAAGCTTGACCCTAACAACTCGATTGTAAAATAATTCTTTTCTTATCAATTTTGTATGTGAGTAGTTGTAGACCACGTGAGCACGTGACCAGTTTTTTAATTGTGACATCGGTCATCAATGACCAAATATTATCTGAATTTTAAGAACAAAACCATTTTAATAATAGCGTCAACAAAACAAGGTTTAATTAATTATTAAACGAGAGGTCAAGAACATAGCTCTATCTTCACACAATCATCAAAATCCATATTTTAAAATAAACAACTAAACATGTTGCTGTTTAGGCTTTTAATTTATGGTGCACCCGCGGCGCACCTCCGTGGACTAGACCACCGTCCGTTCCGACACGTTCAATTCTCCGGTGGGCCCATGTACGGTTCTGGTCAATTACGTGTAGTATGTTGGTTGGGTGGAGTAAATGTATAAGATATTTTGTTGCGGAGGAAGAAGAGGTGGACACGTGGGTGTACATGTGGCAAAAGCGGATTAGGACGAGTGGCACGTCAGACTGAGTTGGGCGCTTCTGTTCCGCAAGGGCCGTTTTATTGTTGGAATCGGCCAACTCGGCGCTTGTAACTCTTAAGGCATCTTTGCCACCTCACCTCCAAAATATCATCCATTGTCTTCATATCATGATATCAATATTATCTTTCTTTTTTCCCAAAATATGTTATGTCACAAAATTCTTTTATCCTCCATTAGCTGAAAACTTATACTAGCTATATGTTTAACAAAATCAAAATATCACACACTATTAATCTAGAAGCACTGATTTTATCATCCTCTTCAATCTACAGACTTCTAAAAACTTGAAATGCATAAGAATAATCACAATTAAAACAACTTCTAAAATTGGAAGACAAAACGAATATTATAAAACAGGAAGACAAAATTAAACTTCCTTGTAGTAACATACTCTCATAAACTAGACAATAATGAAGACGGAGATAATAAGACAACGTCTGCAAATAGAATAAAGAGATGAACCAGTTTTAATGATTTAACCAACAAAAGAATAAGACTAATCAATTCGAATATGCTAAATCCGTGTCTATTCAGCAAAAATAATATGTACAAAAACTATTAAACCACCGCAATGAAATGGTTCAAAATATAAATTTTGATCAAAGCACAATTTAAGTCAAGAGGTCATGATCCTAGTTTGGTATTTGTTTGATATTAGTTTTCATATAATTATAACTGAAGAATTAGGTTTCAATTATTTTGAGACGATAAGACCAACATTTTTGAGAATTACAACAATTTAGTAATTTACTTGAAAATATTAAACTCCAAGTCGATCCACAAACAAAATGTGAGTTGAGTAGGGACTCCACGATCTAACCCGACCAATAATTAATGGAGTTTATTTTTGTGCAATCCAAACTAATACGTGTACAAGTGTCGACCCCTATTTCAAGATACCAGTAACTCCAAATATCTCCACTAACAAAGCTATAGACTAGCCATTTAGCTCTGCTAATTTGATACTCTCAGTAATTTACAAATTTACCCCAGAGAGAGAGAGAGCGCGTGGGTCAGAGGTGTGGACTCGGGCGTCGGGTGGTTTGCGCTGGCCCCACTGTTTATTAGCATTTCTGTTGTGTAGTGTTTTTCTGTGTCTATAAAGTTCTAGACACCCTCATTGCTCTCTTCACATTTTCTCTCTCACATTTGTATCAATAATATCAGCTACTACACCAACCTCAACGTGCTCTCAACATTTTCACATACATGGACGATAATCACAGCACCGCCACACTCGCCGCCTCTCGGGAACTCCCTGTACCGGACGTCCAAATCCTCACCTCCGGCGGCCTCCGCATTCCCGCTCACTCCGGCGTCCTGGTAATTCATTTCCTTCGAATTTGTGATTCTGAGAACTTATAATATACACAAATCGAACATTGAGATGTAAATGTGTGAAGACTGAAGAGACGTCTGTTCCAGAAATCTTCCGATTCCAGTGTTTTTAGCGTTTAATTTTTCTGATATTTGTTTTTGGTTTGTAAAGGCTTCAGTGTCGCCGGTGCTAGAGAACATCATAGATCGGCCGCGGAAGCACCGGAGCTCGGAGAAAGTGATTCCGATCCTCGGCGTTCCGTGCGACGCCGTCGGCACCTTCGTCGGATTCCTCTACTCCTCAAGGTCCGTTTCTTCATAAAATCCTAATAATTAGACACGCAAATTCAAACACGTTGTTTGAAATCTGATTATTCAATTCAGCGATGAAGCTTCTCTTTCAATTCCGAGGCCGGTTTTTTCCCTTTCTTGTACGAAATTAATCAATTAGTTTATTACTAGTAATTGTCTATTATATTGTTAATTGAGCGTGTGGAACAATCAATTAGTCCAAAATCAGAGGAACCGTTTTTGATTAGTCTATAAATTTGCGGGAGTATTAGAAATGACGATCTTGTCCTTTTGATTTTGATCAGATGCACGGAGGATCAGCTGGAGAAGTATGGGATTCATCTCCTTGCACTGTCTCATGTTTACTTGGTCCCTCAGTTGAAGCAGAGATGCACCAAGGCCTTGAGCCAACGGCTCACCACCGAGAACCTCGTCGACCTCCTTCAACTGGCACGCCTCTGCGACGCGCCGGATCTTTATCTCAAGTGCATGAAGCTTGCCTCCAAGCATTTCAAGGCTGTGGAGAGCACAGAAGGTTGGAAGTTCTTGCAAGATCATGATCCTTGGCTTGAGCTAGAGATTCTCCAATTCATCGATGAAGCCGAAAACGTAAGCTAAATCCACAATGCATAGCATTTGTCCCATTGAATATGTAGTATGTGACCATGGCTGATATTTCGTATTTGATTACAGAGGAGAAAGAAAACGAGGAAGCATAGGGAGGAGCAGAGGCTGTATCTGCAGCTGAGTGAGGCGATGGAGTGTTTGGAGCACATATGCACGGAAGGTTGCACCAGTGTTGGGCCACATGATGTGGAGTCAATCAAGAAGAAAGAGCCGTGCAGCAAGTTCGCAACCTGCCAAGGCCTCCAGCTACTAATCAAACACTTTGGGACTTGCACGAAGAGGGTCAATGGACGGTGCACCCGGTGCAAGCGAATGTGGCAGCTTCTTAGACTTCACTCCTCAATCTGCAACCAACCGGATTCTTGCAGAGTTCCCCTTTGCAGGTAACTAGTCAAAATCCATCAAACTGTCCTTTTCTCAATTCCTAGTAATGATCTCAAGATTTGGTTAGTGAACATTAGACGTAATTATTGATTTTATTTTGTAGATTAGCACTCGCTGTTTGCATCAAGAGAGCTTGATTTTTTCTAGTTAGTTTTGAGCTTTCACCTATGGATATGCTATAGGATCCAATTTGTCAAATTCATTGGTTCAATTATTGTTGATAAGGTTAATTTGAGTTTAAGAGAGCTTGAGCAGATCTCCTATTCTGCTCAATTTGTGGTCTTGAAAGTTGGGATGTCCCAATCACTAGAAGTATTAACTTATGGTGAATCATTAGTACAATGGTATCCTGATCTTATCTGTTATTTTCCGTAAAAGATCCGCCAAATAGGGCATAGGATCAATCAAATTCAAGGTCTATATCAAAAATAGATACACACAAGCTGGCGAAAGGCCAAGAAATTAATGAGGTCCCATTTCCTTTCCTCGGAGTTGATAAAAAAGTAGGTTAGGATTTTTTTATATTTAGTTCAGGGATTGGGAAAGTTTCGAACACTTGCGCAGGATGCGAGTAAGCCATTTAGTAAATACAAACATCAATGATTTGAAAACGACGTTTTCTTGCTGGCATGTTAGGCATCCAAAATTACGTAACACATGATGACTGATCCTCAGCTTGAAATAAATATCATGCACTTGGGACCATTAACTTTTGTCATGTTGCTAATACATTTCAATTGACAATGAAACATTGCATTTGATTGTTTAGTTCACAGCATCGTGGTTGCTGATATTTTGTTTTGGGAATGTGACAGGCAATTCAAGGTGAAAGCACAGAAAAGAGGAGACGATGCAATGTGGAGGCTGCTCGTGAAGAAGGTTGTGTCCGCCAAAACCATATCTTCTTTGGCATTGCCGAAGAGGAAGAGAGTGGACGAATCGAGAGATGTGGGGCAGTATTAGGGAGCTTAATGTAGGTTATGGCCATTGTAGCTGCTAAAGAGCAGAAAATGGTGCTGTTAAAAAGAATCATATTATAGGGGAAATTCTTTTGTTGTTGGTGGAGGTCATGAAAAAGAAATGTATGGAAAGGATTGTAAAGAAGAGTGGGGTTGGGTTGATTAGGTGGAGTGAACATAGTTTGTGTACAAAGAGTGTGTATATAGATAGACTGGTTTGTTTGTTTGTCTGTCTATTACTCTCTAATTATGCAGATGTTGATCATCCTTGTGTAATTTTGTGCCTTCCGGATATATCTTCAAAATTACGCGTATCTTCACATTTAGGAAAAATCAAATATGGATATCAATGAGAAAAAATAATATTACTTCTAAAACTAATATGTGAGACTATTTTACCCTTATTTTTACTCCTTTCACGTAATGGTATGTGATTTCATATTCATACAATAAAGTTAATTCATATTTAGAATCGAAATGTTATCTTGCATGTGTTTTACACACTTTCATAAATTCATCATCCAAGTATGTATGTAGTCTAATGGTCAATGAAGATAATCTGAGAATTGATGAGATAAAAAAAATAAACTAATAGTGGCATGTAACACTATGTTTTGACATCTCATAATACATCGTTATATTTTATTTCTTATCTATCTTTTCATTCCTTTTTTTATATACATAGTTTCTCTAACATTTTAGACGATGCATAGAAGAAGAGAGATTAGATAATAATTTTTGTTCAACGAGAGATAGATGCGAGAACCGCAAAGTCTAGAGACATCATTAGTACCTGTGGTTGAACCATAAGTTGTGCAGGTTGATCTTGACTTGCCTGTTAGTGTCTCGGAATTAGACTTGAGTTGGGCGTGTGCGGTGTGCGTTCATAGGTTGGTGGGTTTGTTTGGACACCCCTTGTATACATCGGTCAACTAGACTACTAGAGTACACCTAATCGTCAACATTGACATCCTCTATTTCTCTACTTGCTTTTGGAGCAACAATAAGGAAAGACCTCATGCGAAAAATAAACCCCATATACTCTCTCAATTCGTCACTGAATAAAACATGTCCTCCATTTCTATGTGTCTATAGGAGGCCCAAAAAGAGTTTAATGAACTTGCAGAACAAGACCTTAGTGTGTAATTGGTTTTGTGCACATAGTTCTTCACTCCATTTTATTTATACATAGAGGAGTTAAGAATTCATTATATTTTGTCTAGTTTATTTCAAGACATTAATCACAATAGTTATAGTAACACATGTACTTGTGTAATCATCATCACAAGTTCGTATTCAAATTGCTATTGTGAAGTGGAATAAAATATAAATCATGAGGTGAAAAGAAGTATTGAAAAATAGGAAGTCTCATATTCTTCGAAGATGGAATCAAATATTTGAAAGATAGATTTGTCGGGTAGTTTATTATTTCAGAGCCCACGTTTGTGGAAAAAGAAAAAAAAAAAAGGATGTTTGAGATTGTGAATAGAAGTGGTCTCCTAGTCAATAAATATATAAAATGATGGGAAACAAAAATATTGGGAGGACACTCAAGATGTCATGGCTAACGCAACAATGTCCAGCGGAAAGCTGCCTGCCAAACCTCTATTCTCCATCATCACTTCATGAGATTTTAAACGTCAAAATTAAATACCTCCTTTATTCTCCATTTCAAGATGCTATTTTCACGACAATCCAAAAACATATTTTACGAAGCATTAAACATTATATACAATAGGAAACGATATCATAAAATGATAACTCAATCCATTTGTTTGCTAACTTCGATTACATTAAAATATTTGAGCCGCGTGGAAAAACACATATTATGTTTAAAAGATCCATTTTGGTCCCGAGCTTTGGTGTTTTGACACAATTTAGTCCTTAAACTTTTGTTAACCAAAATTAGTCTCTGAATTTTCATGTTTTGACCCAATTTGATCCCTAAACTTTCTATTGACATGAAATGATCCCTGAACTTTCACATATTGACCCAATTTGGTCATTGCCCTTAAAGCTTATATAAAAAATTCAGTGACTAAATTGGGTCAATATTTGAAAGTTCATGACTAAATTGGGTCAAAATATGAAAGTTCTGTGACCAAATTGGGTCAAAACATCAAAGTTCGGGGACCAAATCGAGTCTTTTACCTAAATTTAAAATTGCTCTTTAGAGTACTCTTTATCAGTGAGACGTGATTCAAATTTCAAATTCTCTTATTGACATTCATGGTCGAGACAGTTTCTCAAATACATGCATCGTTTAACGGTGTGCTGCCTTTGCACATGCCCCATAAAACCAGGAGCAAAGATACAACCTTTAGCTACATTACATCCCCTAGCTAAGGAATTATGCTTCTAATTTCATCTCTGAAATTTCATACTTGAAATGCTAAGACGACTACTTTATCACGTGGATGAAATGACAATACAATTTAGTGTGCAAAAGTTGACTAAGTAAATAGATCTATATGTCTCCTGAGTGGAAATCTCGCTACTATTGTCATAATAAAAAAGATTTAAGAGAGTTCAAATTTATTTGCGAGTCACCAAACGGATATCTTGAACATGGGAGGACTTTTTGATGGATGAAGAAGGCTTCAAATTCTTGAATGTAGTATATATGGAGGCATTGGCAGAGGGAGGGGTACGCCATCATAGGCCATGGCGTACCCCAAACATATATATTCTTTCAATTATATAACATCTTGAAGAGTTGGTTGAGTGGCTAAGATTTTCTTATTTTATGCCCATGCCGCCTGAGTTCGAATCCTGTCGTCAACATGATTGGTTTTGGTTTTCAAATGTACACAACTACATTTCTCCTACATAAAAGTCCTTCAATTTCTTTTTAATATACATTTTCAAACGGGCCCAACTACATAAAAGCCCTTAAATTAAATACAAAAAATGAAGTCCAATAGCTCTTTATTTCTTTTAATTTACGATATTGTAGTTGATTCAAGTCCATTTCCACACATTTTAAGCCTAAAAATTCTTTAAAAAGTGAGTTATAAACTACTAAAAATTCTTAATAAGTGAATTACTGTTGAGTTAAAAAAAAAATTGTCCTTAAGTTATATATTTGTTTATACGGTGATAAAATAATGTTTGGAGATAAAATAGTCTTAAAATATATAGAAAATTGTGCAAAATGTTTTTATCGTATACTAATAATAATTTAATGAACTAAATTCGACAAATCAAAATTTTTTTTTGGCCTACCCTTTGACGTAGGTCTGGCTCCGCCATTGTATGGAGGTCTTGTGAGAGATCAAGAATTCTCACGGGTTATTAGATTCATGGACCAAATTCTGGAAGATAAATAAGTGTGTGTGTTTTTTTTTTTGAAAGGAACATAAATAAGTGTGTTAGATTATTATTATTGTAGCCCGACGAAATGAAATTACAATGAATACTACAAAACATGGAATTGTTGGGCTTAGAGTCCATCTGTGATGGGCCTTATAAGAAAATTTAATTATATCGCGTGAAAACGGACTTCATTTGACAAGCCCATCTGAGAAGTCAACTGATAAAAGTCAAAACACAAATGCATTTATCTAGCCAGCATTCCGTATTGATACATTCATCGTCAACCTCTTGAGAATCGAAGAAAATGGCAACGAGCACGAACAATCCCGCTCTGGATCCCGATACGGACAACCCGGTTCGACCGGGTCTGGAGCTCGCTCAGTTCGGGGCGGGCTGTTTCTGGGGAGTGGAGCTCGCGTTCCAGCGAGTCGTCGGAGTGGTCAAGACTGAGGTCGGCTACTCTCAGGGTCACGTCCCGGACCCCAATTACCGACTCGTATGCTCCGGAACCACCAACCACTCCGAGGTTGTTCGGGTCCACTTCGACCCGGAAACCTGCCCCTACACTAACCTCTTGTCACTGTTCTGGTCCCGCCACGATCCCACCACTCTCAACCGTCAGGTGGGCATGATTGTGTTTTTTGTACCCAAACTGTTTGATGAAATGTCTCTGTGAACTATTATTTGGAAGAATCTACATTTTAAGATTGCTAGATGGTAAACAAATAATGGGTATTTCACAGATTGATTAGTTTGTATTGAGGTTCAATGTTTTGTCAATTGTTCTTCCAATTTACAATCATTTTTGTGGTGGGATTAAATGGATATATATGCAAAACCAAACCCAATTTCACTTTTTTTTTTTCCACCTATGTTCCTTTTGGTTTCAATGGGAGCACTTGCATATAGGTAGCATTTGGATTGCAACTTTTGGTTAGGAATTGAGAATTGGGAATGAGAATGGAAATGAGATTATGATTCTTCATGTTGGTATAGGACTTTTTGTTCTTGACATTGACTTTGGTATGACATTCCCATTTCAAAAGGTTTAATCCAGACGATACTTTAGTTTAGCCTTTGCATCCAATAAGCTGATTTGTGTGTTGGGTTAATGCTTTTATGTGTCAGGGTGGTGATGTGGGCACACAATATAGATCAGGGATATACTACTATAATGAGAACCAGGCTCGTCTTGCCTGGGAATCAATGGAAGCTAAGCAGTTGGAGTTCAAGGGAACAAAGATTGTGACTGAAATTCTTCCCGCAAAGAGATTTTACAGGGCGGAGGAGTACCATCAGCAATACCTCGAGAAGGGTGGAGGTCAAGGCTGCAAGCAATCTGCTCGAAAGGGTTGTAATGATCCCATCAGGTGCTACGGTTGACACATTAATTATCTGGTAAAAGTCCTACTTTTCATGGATTTGGTTCTTGCTATTACTTGTGGTTCTTGGGATTTGACAATATGTATTACTTTTACTCTCTTTGCTTTGCTTCATGAAATGAAAGACATCCCAATAATGCCGGGTTTCTGTGATTTGTTTGAGGGTTTCCTTTAACTGCTACCACATTCATCTTTTTGCACAAAGTGGATCATAATAGATAAATTTGCATCAAATCTGTGAGATACATTGTTTTCCAAGGCCATTAGCCTTTTGATCTGTGTGTGGTACATGTATTTTATTTTTGTTATGGCCGTAGCCTTGCAATTTGAAAAAAAAAAAAAAGAAGTGAACAATTGAGACTAAATGAAAGTTGTTTAGAGTTCATCCTTAGAATAGGTCTTAGATGATGATGGTCGTTTAGGGTTAGACGCTGTTTTCTTGATAGGATATGAAGCTGACATTGCTATCCCACACAACCCTTCCTTAGCAGAGACGCCACGCTCCATCCTCACATATCCCTTCTCTCCCCATTCTGCTCCCCAAGAGTTCTTCACTATCCAGTACTTAGTTCCATCAACGGTTCTTCCATATCCCACAACCGCAACTCCATGATCAAGCTCTGTGCCACAACGTCCCGTAAATACCCCCTGCGATCATATAACCATGTTAAGAATATAAGCGGAAACCGTCAAAGTTTACCTCGAGTTAGTTGCCTGGAAAATTTACCTCTGAGTAGAACTGTAAGTCTGAACCTCCAGCATCAATAGCCACAGATACAGGCTGATTTGCAACTGCCTTGAGCAGAGCATCCTCATCATTCTCAGGGACATCCTCATGTCCGTCAATTGACACGGCCGGAGAATTCTCCTGCAATATTGTTCATCTCATCTTATTACTTTCACGACCATACATAACCCAAAAACTTGGCACCGAAAAATAAAATCCTTCATTTCAATCGAAGGAAACGTCTTTTCAACATACCTTGGTAGCATCACAACTTCCTTTTGCAGCCTGGTAAGGGTAGTCTGACTCTGTTGTTATGCCTCCTTTCTTCTGAATGTACTCAAATGCCGAGTCCATCAGCCCGCCGTTACATCCTTGGTTTTCTTCCGTGTCGCAATCAACCAACACTTGCTCAGATAGAGAAACTAGCTCCTTCGTCTTAATCTGGTTGATACCCTCTACGGCAACAACAGTCGAAAATGCCCAACAACTACCTATATAACATAAACATAAACATAAACTATTTAGTAAAACATCTTAGAGCATAACCTTATAAAAAGTTGGAAAAACTATACATACCGCATTGGCCTTGGTCCTTTACTGGGGTGACAGCACCCTTCTTCCTCCAGTCCACAGAAGCCGGGACATGGCTCACCTTCTCATACATGAAGGTTCCGTTCCCGTGCTGCTTTCCCTGGAGCATCCTGTGGTGCTTGATCTTCGAGCCAGCGAAAGTATTTCTGAACTCATGGTTGGTCAAGTCCGCGAACTTGTTGAGCTTTAGCTTGTAAGGCTTGTCCATCTTGTTAGTATTGTGAACATGCTTAATATTCTCTTTGAACACATTGAACCGTTTGTGCTTCTCGTCTAGGCTGTGAGAAGCCCTGTGATGGCTCCTCCACCTCTCGTACAAATCCCAGAGGCTCTCCTCCGACTCCAACTCCTTCTCTTGGTAATCGAAGCTCTCGGCTACGCCGAGAACCAGAGCCAAGAAGAGAGCTACAATAATAAAATTCTTCATCTCTTGTGTCTGTGCTGTATTGAAACAATGGGTCTGTGTTTTAGGGACTTAAGGACTGGTTTATATAGAGGAGCAGAGGGAGATGTGAACAAGGCACAAGTTCCTTATTGGCATCAACAATCTCCAATAATGTAGAGATTTATTATTATTATTATTAATTTTGAGATAGTTATGGGGTTTTAGAAATATAGAAAACAAAATTAGAGTAATGAAGTGATTTTAATGTGAAAAGAAACTCCTAATGTAGATGGAGTGAGTTTCATGTATCAGAAATTATGACACATCAAATCAATTGCTTAAAAGTTAAAACAATATTGAAAATACAAAGACAATGTTTGGTGTAATATTCAATCAAATTCAAAGATGTTATGTCATAAAGATGAAGAAAATAGGGAGGAGATTGAGATGATGAAGGTAATGGTGATGGTTACAGAAATGGTGATTCTAATGGTAACTGTTGGTAATTTTTTTTAAAAGCAAATAAAAGAGAAGCTGTTTCTAAGTTATAATTACTCCTTTTGTTTAGTTAACTGAAACAATAAGCAAACTTGCTTTGAAACTATTGAAACTCTCTTGAGTTTTTTTTTTTTGTTTTTATAATCCATAATTTATGATGATGAAGAAACTGGTATTTTGAAATTATTTATTAGAAAGAGTTTTTTTTTTTCTTAAATATTTGTTCTACCTTGGACAGTTACTTTGTGCATTGTAATTTAACTTATTGCTCAAATGGTACCATATATTTAACCGGCTTGAATCTTGATGGTTAAAATGATATATTCTGTTTTGGATCGAACCTTGAGGTCAACACGTAAGAAATTCTCCTCGAATACGCATTTTCATGTGGAAGATTCGCTCTTAGAATCACCATACGAGGAAATAATATTAAAATATGTGAACTATTGGCGCATAACAAGAAGATAATGAATCTTTCTACGTGCTAATTAAGAAAATGAATCTTTCTACGTGCTAATCACTCCTTGTGGGGAACATTAGGAGGGGAAAATGGTCACAGATTAGTATATTTCAAATGCTAAAAATATTTTTAATTACTACGTGCTAATCACCCCCTTGTAGGGGGCAGTAGGTGGGCAAATAGTGACCCATTAGTATACTACAAAAGATAAAATATTTTAATTAATTACAAGATATCTTTTACATTAATTATCTTAATCATGAGATATTTAGAGCGGGCTCGCAATCGACACATGATCAACATCTTTAAGTCACAACGCATTCAAACTAATCCACATTAGAGCGGGAAAATTACTTTTTGTCTCAACCACAAGGTATCCAAAGTGGGACCGCGATTAGCATTTTTAAGTCATATCACACTCAGACAGTCAGACTAATCCACATTCAAGTCGGGAAGGACCACATCTTTTATGTTTTAACCATGAGATATCCAGAGCGTTCCCGCGATCAACACAATATCAATACTACAGTTACATTCACGGGAACTCAAACTCGAAACTTTAGGTTCCCAGTTGATCCATGTGTTCGGTGGTAATGTCTCTTTAAATTAGTAAGTTATTGTCATATGGAATACTTTTGAGTTTGGTATGTGGAGGCAAAAAGTCAATTACCAGAGAGTTGGAAGCCCAATCCTCCTACTTGTAGTAATGTATTATAGTCCATACCCAATAGAAAAAAAAAGTCAAGAAGAAGACATTGCTTGCAAGACTGTACTTGTTTTCTATAAACAACACCTGAAAAACCACCCATTATGTGTTGGAGACCTTTTTCTCTACCTCCATAAAATATGCTTACTGAACCATCCTCACCCACAAAACAAGAAACCTACCATTTTTGGTGTGTCTTGGACTTTCTTCATGCTTCCACTTTTGGGAGATCAGTTGATATTGCTAAACACATTTCACATAATCTCCTCTTGCGTGCCTTGTCTGTTTTTGCTCAGATTAAGCAAGCAAGCATCAATGATTGGGAGCTCAAGAATCATTTAAGTTGTTCCAACTCGCAAATCAAAAGCTTCTTTGCTTGGATTAAGCAAGCATCGATGATTGGAAACTCAAGAATCTATCTAGTTGTTCTTAGTGAACACGAGAATGTGAGTGTAAACACGTAGGTTAAGAAACGTATCGTTTAACATGTATTTGAACAAAAACCCGTCAAGCCCAAGTGCAAACAACTCCGTTTCTGTCCGCGGAGGCCAGGGGTTTTCCAAGGCGGCTCCATGAACAACACAATACGGGAGCAGTGTGTTCCTTTAGGGTGCTCACTATATCAGCTTTGGATATTGACCAGATGTAGACAGATCCGTCGGCTGAACCAGCAGCGACATAGTTGTCATCTGGGCTCATACAGGATCTGCTCCAATTAGATGCTACTCGGTTTCCACTGGCTCTTAATGTCCCACAAACTTCCAGAGACCGCATGTCAAACAAATTGTGCATGTTATCTCTCCCGCTAGTCAATACGACATTTCCATTTTTGGACATAGAGATGGAAGTGAGAGCGAGTGAATGTGCAGCGACCTCACTGAGCAGCCTTCCGGACTGAATATCCCACAAACGAAGATTCCCGTCAACGTGACCTGAGCAGATCGTCTGTCCATCCATGCTGAAGCAAAGAGCATTGCAGTTGCTGTGGAACATGATAGTGTTGGTGCAGTAACCTTTCTGCAAATCCCAAATTTTTATAGTGCGATCATAAGCTGCACTTACAACATGACGGCTTGAGATTCTGCTCACATCCACGGCACACACTTTATCTTTATGGCCCGTTAAAGTATGGCGTATCCGGCCTGAACTGACATCCCAAACATACAATTGGTTCGAGCTGCTCGCTGCAATGACAAACCGATTATCATGCGTGATGGTTAGATCAAGAACAGCTCCGAGGCAACCATGAAGAGTAAGACTTGATGCTCCGGCGTTTGTATCCCATATTTTAACTGACCTGTCCTGTCCCCCAGTAATCAATTTGGAGGTATTGTGCTCAAACAAAATAGATGCACAACCACCCTCATGGGCACGAATCCTGTGTTTGCAAGCAGAAGGAATGGTTGATTCCATAAAGTATTCAGCACCTTCCTCGCTCTGGCGGACCACACCATCTACTTGCTGCTGAGCAAGTTTTTCCAAACCACTGGCCTTCAGTCTATCAATCATATCTTCATAAAGTGCATTTGCCTATAATTAACCAAGAAAACTCAATTATTCAAATGAAAATCCATGTACAGAAGGAAAGCAAAAAAAAAAAGTTCAAAACTCTGCTAAAAGCAAATGAAAGAATTGAAGGATCATCCCTGTAAATACTCGAGGTCAATGCCATATGTTAACATCTAATAAGTTTTCTTAGCTGCATTTTAATGCACATGCAATGATACCGCAGTATCACTGCTAAGTTTTGGACACAAATTTGGGAAAGTGTAAAGACATTCCTTTCGCAAGTGATCCATATGCACACAGCACATACAACAAATTAAGAATGATTCAGCATCCTGCATCTTTTACCTCATCCAACAGTAACCATGTTTCCATTCAAACTATGAGTAGATATAAAAGTTACCTCGTTAAGTCGCTCAGCATCCTGCATCTTTTGCAACATCCAGCGATCAACTAGCATCTTATTTTCAGCCTCTGCATTCTTAAATTTGACAGTCACCTCTTCTAGCTGTGCTCTAAGTTCCTGATTCTCAGCCACAACCAATTCCAAAGCTTTAATCTTTTCTTCTAAATCCTTCTTCACTTCAGAGAATTCATCCCTGCAACTCACATCAAAATTCCTTATCATTAATACAACTTAAAACGTCGAAGGAGTCCTCAAACCGGCAGAAAATATAGTCAAAGGCAAACCTTGTTTCATTTAACTCCTTCTGCAGACCAGTGATCAGTGTTTCTTTCTCTTGAAGTGAAGCTTTTGATGATCTGGACTCGGCTACTTCAATTACAAGTTGCTCAGACAATCGAGATTGAGCTTTGTAACATTGCTGGAGTTCAAGTTCCAAATTTTCCGCTTTCTCTTTCCACTCAGAGCCCTTCAATGGATAGTATAAAACTCAATCACAACAAAACAAATGATAACAAGTATAGCAAACCCGAAACACGAAAGTTGGTCAAAAACTTAAATGCGGGAACAACAAAGAGTAATGTTTAGCAGAACCCAAATACTCCAATCATCACAAGGTGCATTTGAGCAAAAGATGTAGCAAAAAGTAACATTTTTGGGAGAAGGGCATTGTGCAGTGTCTCGGTTTCGGAGTCTGTAATTAACTAAGAGAACAGGATGGGAAATTTAAGTAACCTAAAGTTACTAAATTTAGAGATAAACAAAGTTTTCAATATCAAATTGATGCAAGAGAACAGAGTAAACACAAGTCAAAAGTGATGACACAGAATCTTTGGAAATTGAGTTACTAACAAAAGATGAACTCAAATGTATAATCTTTCACATCAAATTGTAAATTCCAAGTGAAAACAATAGTTGCATACCAATGAAGAACCCTATAATTATGAACAAAACAATAGCTGTTGAAAGTACCTGAGAAATTATTGGCCTTGAAAGAGCGATGATGGCTGGAGCATGAGCGCCTTCTTCGAGAAGATGTCGCTTCTTCAAAGCCCTCAATGCGTGCTTGATGGCATCCCTCGCAATTTCCTCTTGCGACCTGAAAGATTCCACCATCAACACAACCCTTAATTCCAAGTTTGTTTGTATTCCGAGAAAAAAAATGCTTCCTTTTTTCTCAGCAACCAAACAAATACAGGAATTCAATGATTGGAGTAAATAGATTGAATTAAAACTTACATGATGGTGGATAGTATAGGACAGTGTTCAAGCACAGCAAGTCGGCGAGCTCTTCTCCCGGCGAGCTCTTCTTCAATGTGTGGAGTCCAGTGGAGATTGAAGAACAAGGGCAATTCAGGAATATGCTATATATAT
>JAYMTF010002315.1:0-18725 GCA_036897485.1 Pelargonium nanum | reverse complement strand
CGTTAAGTTTTCATCACCTACTTACCGACACTTACCGTGACTTACCGGAGGTGAAGTTGAGTTAACAAACAAGCCCTAAGAGAAAAAACAAATCTAGCAAAACACCTAAACAAGTTGTTTATGTAAAAAAAATCACAAGACCAAAGGCACTGGAAAGTGGAAACCTCACATTCAACCTGTATCGCTTGAAACACTTGTAAGATATCAATCTCAAACATTATTCAGAGGTCGGGTCATCGATTCCACCATATGAGACTCCTTAGCACCAACCCACTTAATTAGGCTGAAGGCACCGATGTCCTCCCCTCTAGCATGCAGAGCTAATTGAACCACATGAAGCGGGTCAGACTCGACCATATGTTCTTGTCAACCCCGCTCCACCATCTAACCAAGCGCCTCACGGATCAAAAACGCACTAATCGTCTTTTCGTACTCGTTTGAGAATATTTGTAAATATTTCGATGATTAATTCTGAAAACCTAATAACAATAACTCAAACGCTTTGATCCAAACCTACCGACAAATAATTTTTACAAATTCAAATTAGATTTGAGAAATAAACTAACGGTTCTTGAATCATTATTGCCCCGACCCAACAAAATGTCTCAATAATCACGCAAGTGTTTTCGGCCTTGCCTGTTTAAGCCCGAGACAGAATGGGCTAGACCAAATTCCGACCCGCATTAGATCACTAGCCTGATCTACAATGTCGGGTCTTGTCCAATAAAAAAAATTGTTTGATACACATTCTTGGCTTGACTCGTTTAATCCTAATCCCAACATATTGGCATATTTGTCAGCTCTAATTGTGTCGTACAAAATCGATCAGATAAATTTTCAAGTTTAACAACCCATAGATCTTCTGTGATAGACATGTAACACGTAGCTCTTGTGAATCAATTAAGTATTTTCAAACACATTAAAATATAATATTGAAAGTATAGATGTGAAATCCAAGGATAGTGGCACATCGGCTATACAGGCTGCGTAAATAGGAAAAACGCTTGCGTTTGATCCCCACTCAACACACCTCTGGGGAGTAGGGTGATCTTTAACTGTGACTAACCATTGAATGAGGATTAGCTTGAGTGTGGTAAATCGATTTGAGGGTGTCAACTGCGAGTTTGCGGGCTCGCTCAGGAACCTCATGGTTTACACCGGAAAAACAATATAGATGTGAACTTTTAATTGAATTAGTTATCTAACAAAATTGAACTAAAAACGCAAACTAGCAACTCTACCTTAACCTAGAGCTGGCGCCCGCCGAGTACCTGAAATTGAATCCGTTTTTTGGTGCGTTCGGGTCTGTATTTATCAACCCAAAAAAAATTGGGTATGTGATATGGTCGGTTCGAGTATGCACGCAAAAAAACAATAATAATGTGCTTTACGCCGAAACCTGACACCAACCCAAACACCCTATAGGGTCGGATTAGGGTTCATCAATCGGAACCCGACCCGTTTAGTATTTGAATTGCTATAGTTAGGGCTCACAACTCACAAGTCACACCACAAACCCACAAACAATCTCATACAAGGTTTGAATTAGGTGATGGAAAGGAATTTTGCTTCTTTTATGTTAACAAAGACGTCGCCTAGATTCCGTGCGACATCTATTTCCTTCTTTCAACAGTGCAAGTAATAGGTAACGGTAACGAGAATATTTCCAGGAGCTGAACAAGAAAAAGGAAACATCATCCTATAATAATTATAGTAATAAAATTAAAGTATAACTCAAAAAGTACACAACCTCGTACAAATCGAACGTCTATAAATATAATCAATACAAACCACAAAAACATCTGATAAACAAGCTCCTACTACACAGCTAGATCCAGTTCTTGCAGTGCAATTTTAGCCTATCTTCTCTGTCATGTCATCACTGACCATCTTGTACATATTGGTTGGGTTCATCATGGATTCAGATAGCTTCTCTGCATCTGCATCATTGTTTTCTTGTGATTCAAAGTTGTTGATTCTTCGTTCATGTTCCGTATTGAACGACGAAAGAGAAGAAGTATATGAAGAAGTAGAAAGAGTCGAGCTCGAAGTTTCATCGTGTAATGGAGATGGGGAAGATGAAGGAGAAGAGCAAGTTCTAGATCTTGTGAGGTACACAGGAGAAGAGGGTTATGTTTTTTCTAGTTATGAAGATGAAGAAGTAGAAAGATTCGAGGACAATGTTTCTTCGATTAATGGAGATAGGGAAGATGAAGAGCGAGTTCTAGATCTTGTCAGGTACGCAGGAGAAGAGGGTGATGTTTCTTCTAGTAATGAAGATGAAGAAGTAAAAAGAGTCGAGGACGATGTTTCTTTGAGTAATGGAGATAGGGAAGATGAAGAGCAAATTCTAGATCTTGTCGGGTACACAGGAGAAGAGGGTTATGTTTCTTCTAGTAATGAAGATGAAGAAGTAGAAAGAGTCGAGGACGATGTTTCTTCGAGTAGTGGAGATAGGGAAGATGAAGAGCAAGTTCTAGATCTTGTCGGGTACACAGGAGAAGATGGCGACGTTTCTTCGAGTAATGAAGATATGGGATCCCGAGGAGAACAGGTAGAAGATGGTGAGCACCTGTCATCTTCTCCGTCCACCCATGTACAATTGGAACAACAAGAGGAGGCCACCCATGTACAATTCGAACGACAAGAGGAGGCCACCCATGTACAATTGGAACGACAAGAGGAGGAGGAAGAAAACCCATTGCCTTTTCACTTTCCTTGTCATGAATTAAGTTTCGAGGACCAATATTCTCCAACTACTAACCGAAGATGGGAACAAGAATTGGAAGACGAGGATCTACATAGCTTGCCTAGATTTCGTAGCTGCATACAAGGCAAAAGAGAAGATAATGAAGTTAGTTCAATAATTTCGCTTCTTCAAGATGAGGAAGTAGAAGCTTTAGATCTTGAAGCTTACGCAGACAAAAGTAACCAAGAATTTAATTTCCTACAACAAGTTTCTTCGACTTTTAATGATGATACTGTAATGGAGGATTGTGAAAATTCTTTACCAACAGGATATCGGTTTTCTCCTCAAGAAGAGGATTTAATTGTACACTATCTGGCAAATAAGATTATGGGTTTCCCTCTACCTTGCAGCATCATCAGCGAAATTCCATTTTACAACTATGATCCTAAGGAGCTCCTTAAAGGTAACTTACTCAAATCTCTCTTCAAGACTTAATTTTTACTCGAAACCCCCAAAAACATGGGACTGAGAAGAGTCATTTATGTACAGATGTATTTATACAGTTGCAGAGAGATTGTTTTCCTAACTTTAACCCGTAAAATGTGCAGGTGATTCCAAACATTTTGTGGAGAATCAGGCCTATTTTTTCACCTATACAAAAGCAAGACATACAGAAGAAACAGTTCTGTGTCGGACTACAAAGAGTGGTTACTGGAAAGCCTCTGGTATGTCCAAACAAATTTGGTGCGGAAAAAAACATGTTGGGTACAAAAGACTCTATATATTCTATAGAGGAAAGAAGCATGAAGCAAAAAAGACCCGTTGGACCATGCACGAATATAGGATTAATAACGGCGTTCTTCCAGACGATGTGCAAATTGAAATTAACAATAATGTAAGAATATAAACCACGCATTTCATATCATGCATCTGAGTATAAAGTTCATTTTGAGCCTTCAACTATCAACTTAATTTTTTTTTAGTTGAGTTGTGCCACGTGCAAAGCAATATTGAGTTTGCACGTGAGGGGCGTATTAGATTATAAGATTGCTATTGGTCTTTTACAAGTCTGATTCCTAAGTTTTATTTTATCTTGAAATTGAACTTTATCTAATATCATGACTTTGTTTTTTTTTTTTTTTTCAGACGGAGATACTTGTTGTATGCAAAATTAAATACCATGTAAATAATCCTAAAAGCAAACTGAAGAGAACCAGGGGTCAAATGCAGAGACAACAACATCAAACTTCGTACCAGAGGAAGCAACACCGATAACAGTTTATTGACCCGACGAAGTTCCATTCAGATTATAACTAATTCTTTGTCTTCTATATTTTGGTTTAACTTTATACTTGGCTTAGGACCGGCTTTTTTTGGCATGTAATTCTTACTTGTAAAGAAAGCAATATATACATATATCAGAATTAAGTAAAGGATATTTTTTTTGGGGAAGAACACGGTATTCACCTTTGTCATTCTTTGTAGTACTTGGAAAGTACTAGGCAATGCATCCAGCACCTTAACTGCTCCACTGTGAAAATATACAAGTGCTACCAGCTTCACGATTCACATGACTCTCCAACTGCTCAGAATCTTATTCATAATGTGGCTAACAAGCATGGCTTCACTCCAAAAACACGTTTCTTTTTCTTCATACTGAACTAAATAAAAACAGGGGAGAAATGTTAGGTAAGAAACCTCAGCATGCAGGTGATAGTATGTGATATGTCGCCTCCCTGAACTCTCCCAATTCCAATCCCAGCAGGAAAATAGAAAAATAAAAAAGGATAAATAATAAATAACCTCAGTAACACAGCCAATAGGTCTTGCACCTGAACCAGTTGTAGTTAGGTAAACCTTGGATAGGTCCATGGCTGCAATTGCTATGTCATGCAATCACCCTTTAAGACACATGTTCTATCAATTGAAAAATTGAGACCACATTGGATAAGTCATAAGCCTAAATCCTCACAATCAATGAAATCACTTAAAATTAGACTTGGGTTTTGGAGAGTTTGAAAGGAAATTGGCATGTTAAATCCACAAACAGGAATGCAGAATGCTTGCTGCCTTTCAAGTGACTTCAAAAACTTCAGCGGCTGTTTTTTTTTTTATTTAAAAAAAGAACTATTGAATGGACCAATATTAACATTGATCACTTTACCTCTAATGGGTCCAGAAACCGGAACAATTATAAAAGCCAAAAAAAATCTCAGGTTTTTGCAATTACAATCAGAATAATGTGAGTACAGGCAAATGTGAGTTCAGACGTTCAGTAACAGGTATTGGCATGATTGTTTACCAGTATGTGCCTACGTATGTTGACATGCTGAGTGCGTGACACAAGAATGTACTACAGTAATCTAGAGGACAGGAAATCAAGTTCAAGTTATTTTTTTTTATAAGCAAGCGTAACAACCGAGGCACGAACCCGAGACCTCAAGAGAAGCAAGTGTCTTAAGCCCCTTGCCCCGATGATGGTTGTTAAGGTCAAGTTATAAGAAAGCTAAAATAAGGGTACACTATACCCTTCTTGCAAGTCGGACCACACTGAAATGTTTTGCACGATGATAGTTTACTCATAGGTTCTAAAAAAGTATCATTCATGCAATGAAAACTCAAACAGACATATCTTAACTTCAGAGGTCTAGAGTAAACTAACCCCGTGTGCTTTCCTTCAGAGCATAAGCCGCATAACCATGAATGCAATGAAATCTGGATCTCACCATGATGTTCCACCGAATGCAACAGTAAATTGTGCAAGCGGATTTTCATCATTAACTACCCGAACCTGAATTCGACATAGAGAGTACACCAAAAATCAAATTTATTAAAAAAAAAAGTCACTCATTCATCATAAACAACCATTCATCATGTAAGAACTAAGACTATAAATTCATAAAGCTGTTGCGGGAAACCAAAATCAAAATATATCTTGTAAAACCCAATTGATTACCATTCTGAACATGTGAATTCACCTGCAGAAACATCAATGATTATTGGTTCAATCAAACAATCAAAGATCAATTTTTTAAAAGTTAATCACATTATTAGTATGAAATTCGCATGAAAATCTACAGTACCTCTTCCTTTTCCTGAAGAATCACATTGCGCTCTCTGTTAATCAAATTCTCTTCGAATTTCTCGATCGCCTCCTCCAAAACCCTCTCCGTTCGCTTCTATGTTCCCTCGAACACCATGTGTTCGACGAAATGCGCAATAGAAAAAAAGGCCTATAATAGACCCAAGGTGGTGGCGAGTTGCCTACCCTGTCTTTATGTGAGAGGAAAGAGTGTTTACGTTCTATCCGGCTCAGTAGACTATAAAGTAGAGGATGAGATTTATCTATGACTTATCTTGAATGAGTGTGATAAAACGACTTAAATATGTCAACCGCAAGTTTGCAAACTTGGTCGGAACCTCACACGGAGTAGACCGAAAAAAGGCCTAAAATAGAACTTTGAAATGGGCTCAACCCAAATATGATGAGCCCAATAGGGTCTATATTGGGCCCAACATAGTACAGCTTGTCTCTCCAAATCTAATGTGACATAAATTTACAGTCTCAGAGAGAAAATCAAAACCCTAGAGGAAGAGCACATCAGGTCAAGCGTTGAAGCTTCGAAGGTGCAACAATGGCGACCGGAACCAAGGTGAAGGACGTGTCTCCGCACGAGTTCGTCAAGGCTTATGCTGCTCATCTTAAGCGTTCCGGCAAGGTATCTGTTCTGTCGTCTCTCTACTAGGCTCCTATTCAGAATGTACGATTCGATTTAATTGAATGTAAATCCTACTAGTAGATTTTGCTGGCATGAAGGTTAAGGACTTATTATCGAGATACATTTAGAGGCCATAGATATGTAATTAAACAAATTTTGTGAGTGGTATTTGACTATTTGTTTGTCATTAGAAGCAAGCAATAGGTACATGGCAGAATTATCTATTTTTGGTGAACTTTTAGGTTTTGTTTTTCCTGGTTTTTGTGGTAAACTTCATTGTTTTTATGTGAATTATAGTTTTTTTTTTTAACATTTAGAATTAAAATTTATGTATTTAGCACCTAATGGATAAAATTTGCTGCTAAATCAACATTTCAGTGATTAGTGGGCATGCCTTATTCATGTAAACAACATCGATGCACCTTGAGAATGTGATCACCGATGGTAAAGCATCTACCATATGATTGGAGAGCTATAACTTTGTCCTATACTTGCAAGAAAGCTGAGTTGATTGTCCTATTTTGAACCGAAAGCCAACAATATCAATTGTATGTGTAGTGGATATGGTTGGTCTGCGAACACCTTTACTGAGAACACCTCTGCGTGGGAAGATATTATCTATTTGTGGCAATAGGAACTAATGATGTGGTTATCTCTCTGCGGTGAATTATCTTGCATCTTAGTTTATGTTGATCCAGTTCTAACTGCAAAATGGATGTCGAGAATGATGCAAAGTCATCTCATTATCCACATTGAGTTTGATGTTACCTATAAAAACATGCATGTACCTTTGATTGCGTGACTATGAAAGCATGCCTTATTGTTTCGGTGAACAGACCTTTGTTTTATAATTTTGATCCTTTACATGTTCTTTCATTCCCTAATAGTTGGTTCGATGTATTGGACATTTGGACAGATGGAGCTTCCTCACTGGACTGATATCGTGAAGACTGCCACCTTCAAGGAGCTTGCTCCATATGACCCTGATTGGTACTATATCAGAGCCGGTAAATGCTCCTCCCTCTTTTGGGGCTTTCCTGTGTGTGAATTTGTTTCAAGTTGACATTTGTTTGAATATCATCATATCGATTTCAGCTTCAATTGCAAGGAAAATCTACCTGAGGCAGGGTCTTGGAGTCGGTGCTTTACGGAGAATATATGGTGGGAGTAAGAGGAATGGAAGTCGCCCACCCCACTTCTGTAAGAGCAGTGGTTCCATTGCTCGTCACATACTCCAACAGTTGCAGAAGATGAACATCATCGACATTGATCCCAAGGGGTTAGTTTGAATATGCCCTCTCTCTGTCTCCGAAGATTCAGATGGAATATAACTCCTACCATTTTCCTCTTTTTATGATATCCTGCAAAGAAACTACTTTTACGTGAAAAATTTAAGGATAAAGTAGTTAGACTTAGGCATTCTCCCTTATAATCACGTTTCTGTTAGTAACAAACTTAAGGACTTCTGACTAAAACATATCATAGGGTTATTGTTGGTTCATGCGTACCGGACTAACAAAAAATGAAAGTGGTAGTTCCTATTGGGACATATTTTATATAGAAAGTGGGCACACATTTTGGACGGAGAGAGTACTAGCGCAGCGTCGCCCTCTGGCCTACTTTCGAGACCCTAGGCATGTAGTTTGAAGCACCGCATTGATCACATATTAAAATTTACTCTAAAATATCTTCTATGCCATGTATTCTATCTTCCTGATTTGATTGATGGATTATTTGTGTGGGAAATAAGTTGTCATTTATAGCTTGTAAATATACTGAAGCTCTTTGTTTTTGGTATACCAGTGGACGAAGAATCACATCCAGTGGCATGCGAGATCTCGACCAAGTAGCTGGGCGGATTGTCGTTGCTGCTTGAGTAACGAGTTGTCGGGTTTTCTTTATCTTGTGTCAGCACAATTTTGTATCATTTTAGGTTTTGTCATCGTATTTGTTGTCGTTGAGTTGCTTATCTGAAATGTATTTTCGGCTTTTTGAAGTTGATGCAGGTTAATGAGGTTATAGATATTTTGATAATATATTTTGGCTCGTGAACATTGGGCAAGCAGAATTTGATTGGTTTCTCCTTCCAAAAGACATTTATGCATGCTTATGGTCAAATTTAATGGATTGTGTCCTCGGAATGTTCTCATACATGTATAATATCTTACGCGTTTTTGAGTTTATTCTCTAATTATACATGTTAGTTTGATTAATTTCGTCGTTATAGTTCATGTGTATGGTAGAATATGATATGTTGTTTTTTTATTCTATAATTGTTAGTTGATATATATGCCAGTAATAGAAATATATGTTTGTTCCTATTCATTGTGCTTTGAGTATGTAAACCCATATTATAAATTGATCAACCAACTATATGAAGTGGTCGACCGATTATAAGAGTTAGTAGACAAATAAAATGTGATCATTATGATATGTTGAATTGATTGACTAACTAATGTGGTAAATAGAATACTAGGCCAAATTCACACTGAAATGATGTCGGAATCACGCCGAAAGGAGTCAATCATCACCCATCAACTGAAGTAGGATCACGCCGAAGAAGACACTACGATTCACAAAAAAAAGATTTTTGGATAAGATAGAAAAGAATATAAGAACTCAGTTGCTCATATGCTTTATCATTTAAATTATTATCAATTAAAATGTGGGAATAATTTTGACATTTTACAATAATACCATAACTTTTGCAACAAAATTGATCAATTACACTACATTTTACCAAACACATCCCAAATTTCCGTTAAACTCTCTCTCCTAACCAATACTGTTAAGAAAAGATAAATAATTTGGGTTGTTTGATTGACAATGATGTGTTACTGGAAAATGAAAACGTGAGAAATGTACAAATGGCAATCGATTCGCTGGTAGAAATTAGATCTCAACACCCTCCCATGAATATGATGAGTATATATACATCAATTGCTCTCAGATCTCCTCAGCCTTCGCCATAAAAAGCTCCTTCTCCTTCTTCTTCCTCCTCTATCATCATCAGATCTCTCTCATTTTCCATCCATTTGTCAATTCCCACAGGTATTTTTCTCATTTATCTTCGAATTCGTTTATGAAATTTTCTGGGTTTGTTCACAATGAGTAGCTGCTGCAATTTTTGGGTTGTTGCTTCAGATGGGCACTTCGATTTTCTGTTTTTATTTTCTGGGTATGGCTTAATTTGTTGCGATTTGCTTGTGTTTTGTACGGTGATTTTTGTTTTTGGGAGGTGGGTTTGGTGATTGGTGATTGAATCGGACAAATCTCTTGTTTCTTTGCATTGCTTGTTGTAGATCTGATATTTGCTGAATTGCTGGCTTGCTCTGTTCAGATTTTGATTGCATTTGCTAAATCTATTTTGGTTTCATGATCTCATGTTCGTTTGTACGGTGATTTTGGTATTTGGGAGGTGGGTTTGGTGATTGAATCTGGATAGATCTGTTGTTTCTTGGCATTGCTTGTTGTAGATCTGATTTTTGCTGCATTGCTGGCTTGCTCTGTTCTTGTTTTGATTGCATTTTGCTAAATCTCTTTTGGTTTCATGATCTCATGTTCTTGCCTAGATCTAATCTGTGTTCTTAAACCACTGAAACAAACACATTTTGCAGTTAATGCACCAACTTTGATGTGTATTTTAAATAGAATAGCTTCATTTTGTTTGATGTGTAGCTTGATATGATCAAGTTCATGGTTATAGGTATAATTGGACATTTTTGTATGATCTCTGCCACAATTTTTGCAGCATATTGAATTAATGTCGTATGATCAAGCACTCGAGTGAATCTCACCTATAACTGAGCTGTTGTTTGATCTCGTAATGTATCATACAATCAATTACCGAGTGATGCTCATCCATAATTGAGCTGTGCTCAGGTTGTTTGATTGCTTATTTTTCCTTAGTTCAAATTCTTCTATACCCCTGAACGGAAAAACTATAAGTTATGACATTTGTGCCCTTCAATTCACTCTACAGTTTTCAAATGAATGGCGTATAAGTGAAAAATCTAGAAAAAAAACATTAATTACGCTCGTTAATCTTCTATTCGGGTTATTCCTACTTTCATTTCATGCAACTTTTATAGAGGTATTTTGGGTGATATTTGTGGTGATGTCATGTGGATTTTTGAGATGAGTTTAATGGTGGCTTCACTTGAATAGTAAAAGAATCATAGTTTCTGAAAAGTGTGAGTGCTTTTTCAATAAAAAAAAAAAACAGTCCATTACCCTTTCCTAAATGAAAATCTTAACTTTTGAAACAAGATTTAACCTTTTTCCGTTATTGATGGCATATTGGTGCATTTCGAAATGTAATTCCTGGAATTGTCTTTTTTCCTTTGATTTTGTAGGCAGGTAATTGCGGATAAAAATGGTGAAGATCTGTTGTATTGGAGCTGGCTATGTCGGAGGCCCAACCATGGCTGTGATTGCACTCAAGTGTCCCAAAATTGAGGTTGCTGTTGTTGACATTTCTACGCCTCGTATCAATGCGTGGAATAGTGATCACCTTCCTATCTACGAGCCTGGCCTTGATGATGTGGTGAAGAAGTGCAGAGGCAAGAACCTCTTCTTCAGCACAGATGTGGAGAAGCACGTTTGTGAGGCTGATATCGTCTTTGTTTCGGTCAACACCCCGACCAAAACCCAGGGTCTGGGAGCCGGGAAAGCTGCTGATTTGACTTACTGGGAAAGTGCTGCTCGTATGATCGCAGATGTTTCGAAATCCGACAAAATCGTGGTTGAGAAATCAACAGTGCCGGTGAAAACAGCCGAGGCAATTGAGAAGATTCTTACTCACAACAGCAAAGGAATCAACTTCCAGATCCTCTCGAACCCCGAGTTTCTTGCTGAAGGAACTGCAATTGAAGATCTTTTCAGTCCCGATCGCGTCCTCATTGGAGGTAGAGAAACCCCAGGAGGCGCAAAGGCGATACAAGCTCTTAAAGAAGTGTATGCCAATTGGGTTCCCGTCGAACGAATCATATGCACCAATCTCTGGTCCGCTGAGCTCTCCAAGCTCGCTGCCAATGCCTTCTTGGCTCAGAGAATCTCCTCTGTTAACGCTATGTCAGCGCTCTGTGAAGCTACTGGTGCAGATGTCACTGAGGTGTCACATGCTGTAGGCAAGGATACCAGAATTGGGCCAAAGTTCTTGAACGCTAGCGTGGGTTTTGGCGGCTCTTGTTTCCAAAAAGATATCTTGAACTTGGTCTATATTTGCGAGTGCAATGGCCTTCCTGAGGTAGCGAATTACTGGAAGCAAGTCATCAAGGTCAACGACTACCAGAAGACTCGTTTTGTGAATCGGGTTGTGTCTTCCATGTTTAACACAGTATCCGGCAAGAAGATTGCTATTCTTGGATTCGCCTTCAAGAAAGATACTGGTGACACCCGTGAAACCCCTGCCATTGACGTGTGCAAAGGATTGTTGGGCGATAAGGCTATGTTGAGCATCTATGACCCCCAGGTTACCGAAGAGCAGATCCAGAGAGATCTCTCGATGAAAAAATTTGACTGGGACCATCCGCGACACCTACAACCTGTGAGCCCTACAGCTTCTAAAGCGCAAGTGAGCGTTGTGTGGGACGCGTATGCTGCGATAAAGGATGCTCATGGAGTTTGCATCCTCACTGAATGGGATGAGTTCAAAAACCTCGACTTCAAGAAAGTGTTTGACAATATGCAGAAACCCGCGTATGTGTTTGATGGGCGCAATGTTGTGGATGCTGAGAAGCTGAGGAGTATTGGGTTTATCGTATACTCCATTGGCAAGCCACTTGATCCATGGTTGAAGGACATGCCCGCTGTGGCATAAGAAGTGAAACCGAATAATTCGTATGCTACATTCTTTTAACCGAACCTTTTATCTGCTCATTATAATGTTGTCCCTCAGGCTTTATAGTGTCTGATAATGTGTTTAGTTAGCAGAATTTGATAAGATTTTATTACTCTCTTGGTTGAGAATAATAAGCCAGAACTAGTTATCAATTTGATATGATTTGTCTATCTTGTTGTTGATAATGTTGTTTCACTTCTATTGTTTAATGTCAATTCTGAAACTGTAAGATCTTGTGACAGAAAGTAATGAAATATTCTTTGCTGTGAGTACAATTGTGGAAACAAAGAATCTGTGGTTGTTTATTACTGGATTTTCAGGGAATCTTGGAGCCTCCAAGAACAGTGAATGTGAATCTTTACTTGAACTTTTAGGATATTTGTTTAACCCATCTTCGTGATACATGCATAGAGAATGTGAATACTTCCACTTTCTCGATATTTCCGGTCGATTTTTTTAAGAGAAATATTTATTTGGTTTCTGTAGACTACATGCATAAATATAATGTATTTTTTTTAGTTTGAAATAGACTTAATTACAGCAATAGAACAACACAACAAAGTTCTTCCCGTAACTCCTACTAATCCTACCAATATATTTGAGCTCACAATTGATACATAAATTATTATTACTTGAGGAATCTCTTTGGGTCGGGTTAAAATGACACTGAAAGATGTTGTCTTGTTCACATGTTAGGTTAGTTCTTAAAAATGTTCAAAGTCTAATGTTTTATGAGGTCCTTGGGGCACGGGGCGAATTTGTCGCATGCGCAAAGGTAGCATATTGTTAAGTGGAGACCGTATATGTTTTCTTTCGAAACACCACCTCGGGTGTACGTAACAGTAAAAATTTCCACTGTAACAAGAGATATATAGAGATTTTAAAAAGAGAGTCTCAAAATAAGTTGTGGGATTCCCTTCTCTTGCCAAGAAGGAGATATTTATACTCACGAATCAAGTTTATCGAATGTCGTCATCTGGTTGATTGTTAGAGAAGTGAGGTCTGCTCTGAGATCCACTTGGATGTTTGAGTTCTAGCCTCTTAGGTGCATTGTTCGCGGGCGTTGAGTGAGTTTTGGAGCCCTGACATGCCATTTGAGACCAGCGGAGCGAAGTGGAATATATATCTAGGAGCGCTTGACACATAGGTAGTGTAGCGTCCTAGTGTTCTGACAAGGTGCGAAGTCTTGGAGGTGTCTTACAAGTCGGTGATTGAGCTTTCCCGATGAGCCGGAAAGCCTCGGAGGTGTGAGAACTTTTCTTGGGAGACTTAGAGATAGGTGAGCTATGTAGAGCCCGAATACATCTTTTGGAAACTAAGTATAGAAGAGAGTTGTGAAACTCTCCTTATATACTTGTAACATCTTGTGGAGACTAAGTAAGAAGGTTCTTCTTAGAGGTGAAAGAACTGATTGCGGTGACTTTGGGTCTTCATGATGAAGACCTTTCTTCATGTGGATGGATGGGCTCAAGAGCAAGATGTTTCAATCAATCGACGGGTGAGGATGAGGCGAAGTTGAACATTAATTCTGATCATGTTAAAGTTGAACATAATCATGGTAGGATGTCGAAGCATGTACCTGTAGGCCACACATAGGAGGTTGACCATCTTGAGGTTGAACATGATTAGGGTAGGATCGATGTCGCGACATGGACCTTTAGGCTACACATTGGAGGTTGAACGAAGAGCTTGGCCATGTTGAGATTAACTATGTTCTTTTATATTTATTGTTTTCATATAAAGCTCATTATTATTATCATCGACATATAAAAAAAAGAATCACATTAATAAAGATAACACATTATCGTGAATCAAAGTAGTTTTAAAATCATATGTACTTATTTGAACATCTAAACGGGAGGCTCAATTTCGAAACAAGATATTTGTTTTTGTTTATCTAATTTCACATGAAATTTATAATTGTATTTTTCCCTACTTTTCAATACCTCAACAATTCAACCCCTCTCGATTTTTCTATTCAAAACTATTAAAATTTAAGTTCCATTAAACGTAACAATGAATTTAAACATGCTTTGTTACTCAGGCTATTAAAATTCAAAGAAAATATAAATGCATCTATTTTATTAATTTGAATGAATAGACTCTACAATCCCTAGCCTTACCGAATTTAGAAACAAACTTTTTATACTTTACAAGCCCTAGCCTTACCGAATTTATTTTTGCAAAACTAGAAAATAAAAGATAAAAAATAAAAAAAAATCATAGTCTACGAATTATTCAGCTACTCTTTATCGTCAGGGCCAAAATATCGCGATATTTTTATTTTCTCTCTCTCTTTTTGAACATTGAAAAGTAAGTTCTCTCCAATCTCTCTTCCTCGCAATCTCTCTATCCGGTTCTCTCTCCGAACTTTTTCTCTCGTCTACGATCCCCTTCTTCGTCTAGGGTTAGGACTCAGATCTCCTCCTTACATGGCCTTTTAAACCCAGATCTGACTTGTATATCTCATCTCTAGTTGTTAACGCTGATTTCCCCTCTTTAATTTGGTTCTAATTTTGTATATTTTGCTATTCGTGATAATCTCTAGGGTTTCGTGATTTGGGGTTGTTCAATCTCAAAATTCGTTGAGGGGTTGTGTCTATATTCCTGGTTCGTCATCGATTCATGTCCTTTTTGTTAAAAAATTGTGATTTTCGCCTGTGAATTGGTTCCTAGGGTTAGGGTTTGTCGTAGAATTTGAAATTCTCAAATTTGATTGGGCGAACGTACGTTCACGTCTAGAAATTACCTTTAGGCTGCGATTCAGAGTCTTCCGACGACAATTAAAGCTCCAATTCGAGGTAATGATTTTTTTTTCTTTTAAAAATATATTTTTGTGATATATTTAAATTTAAATATTTAAAAATTAAAAATATATTTTTAGAAAGTTACCAACTTAGTTTCACATTTATGATCATGTAGCTTAGTAAGCAACAAATATGCATGCAAAAATTCTTTAAAAAAAAAATTAGATAAGATAATTGAAAAGGAAACAAATTAATTTTTGTAATGGTTTCCATGTTTGATTGCAGATACTGGGTTTACTTTAATTGAAGTGTTGAAATAGCTAAATGCAACAATATCTATTAGTAAATAGCTTATGAGTGGTAGTGTGCATGCATGCCAATTGGGTTGATATATTTGTTATTAAATAAGTTGTATTTTCTTGCAATACTATTTTGTAATAGTTATGTTTGATCTTCATTGGTTCTTTTGATTATGATTTTTACTCTGCAATAAGTGTATTTGCGGAGTGAGGGTCAGTGTTCTCAACTTCTCATGTATGAATTCCTTATGTTGCTATTAAATGCACATTATATTTTGCTGAACATGTACCTCTTATATCTTCGTACGCTGACTGAATACTGATGTATCTGTTTATTTTCATCTGGTATTCATTGGACTTGTTATAGCTGAAACATTTCCTTATGTTATTCAATGAAATTGCTAGTTTAATTGTTTGAACCTTTCATACTAATTATCCTACTGTGTTTTGTCTTTCAGGTTTGATGGGTTTGAAGCGTCCTTATGATGAAGAGTTTCCTGATTTTTCTTTCAAGCACTCTCGACTAGATGAAAATGGCAATAGGCTGTCTTCATTTGGGGAAAATGTAGCCTCTGATGATACCCTACATAAATGTAATATTTCTGGTATAAAGTGTTGGCCTTTAGGATTTGCTTGTGTGATTCTAGTACAGTGTAACTAAACAAATTGCAATCTTCTTTGTAATCTTTTCTAGTCATTGATCTTATCTTTGATATGGAACAGGCGAGTTTGAGGATGGGTTTCACAAACTTCAGTGGTCTGATAGTCATGTAGATGAGTTTGGGTCTGAACTCTCAAAGTGTGCTGACAATGATACTGAAACCAGTGCTCCCTTTTCATGGATCACGAGTAGTTCCAGTGAGGATGATACAGGGTTGGGGCCCACACCTTCTTCATCTCTCTCTCCAGAATATGATCAATCTGATTTCCCACGTAGGGAAGCAGTTTCTTTTGAGGATATTTATTCTTCTTTTTCTCCTCGGTCTCCCCGTTCTCCTAGAAAACAAGTTGCTATTGGACCAAACCATCAGGCTATTCTCCCATTTTGTGTTAGAGAGACACGCTTGGACAATTCAGATTACACAGGCAAATATAGTTCAAACCCGCCTTCGCGCAGAGTGGAATCAGACAACAGTGTTAATGATGGGTATGAAGAGAGGCTGATGGGAACTTGTATCATTCCAATGCCCGACTTTAATTTATCTGCTCCTACGGGTGACAATGCTGGAGTTGGCAGGAGAGACTGTATGTGCTCGGATATGGGTTCTCTAAGATGTGTGCAGCAGCATATCATGGAGGCTCAGGAAAGACTAAGGGACACACTTGGCCAGGAAAAATTTCTAAGTTTGGGCTTTTGTAACATGGGAGAGGTTGTGGCAACCAAATGGAGTGAAGAAGAAGAACATGTTTTTCATGAGGTTGTTTACTCCAATCCTGGTAAGAGTTTTTGGAAGAACCTTGCAGCAATGTTCCCTTCTCGGACCAAAGGGGAAATTGTCAGCTATTACTTCAACGTCTTTATGCTTCGGAGGCGAGCTGCTCAGAACAGATCTAAAGTGCTGGACATTGACAGCGATGATGATGAGTGGCATGAAAGCAATGGAGGCTCCTATGTAGTCAGAGTCAACGAAGATCAAGACTCCAGAATTGAGACACCTGTTCGTGATGATCAGGAAGAGTACGAGGTTGGATCCCCTGAAGAAGATGAAGGCAACGACGGTACTGATAATGATTACGATGAAGATGATGGGAGTGGCACTAGTGCCATGGGTGGTTATGGTAAGGAAGATCCCACAGTAGATTATCTGTCAGGAGCACACGGTAATGGCAGGATTGATTCTGTAAATCAGCATTTGGATGAGAGTCCAAGGAGCTATAGGGAGAGTTTTGACGTCCAAGATAACTCATGCGTCTCATTTGAGTGTAGTACGGCCAAATCTTGTGGTGGTGGATATTCTGCAGAAGTAGCTGGCCTTAAGAATAACTATCACAAATCCCTCTTTAGCATGCTTGATGGTTCAAGTGATGGTTTAGGTCTCATATACTTGTTGGAGCCTTGCGATGCCAAAGGTTGGGATGTTCGGTATCCAACTGATCCTGTCAAGAGTGTTGATCTTCTGCCAACATGCAACATGATTGATGAGATCTTTGGACAAGGCACTTGGGATAACAAGAAAATGGATGACTAAGGCGTGTCCATGATATTATTATTCTTTTTAAGTTTCGGCATCTACGTATTCAGCCTGCCTGTTTTGTCAGGGCCAAAATCTTGAGGCTCTTGCTGGTAAGGTTGTTTGGAGAAAAAAAAAAAAAAGAATCAAATTTTGATTCTCTCTTTTGTACATTTGATTTGCAATGTATATAATATTTGAGCGTGTTCAAGTGCTCTCATCAATGAAATCAGTTGATGCCTTGATATTTTTGCTTTTTCTGTGATGGAAAATAGTAATATAATAGGTTTTTATGCTTTGTTTGTCCCAATACACTTTATTGCTTCCGTAAATGTCCAGTCTGAAACTGAAAGATTTTGTGACAGAATGTATTGAATATTCCTTCATGTGAAGAGTACAATTCTGAGGGAAAAAAAGAGAGAATCTGCAGTTGTTTATTACTGTGATTACTGGGTACCATATGCACAGCTTCCAACTATGGTTAATGTGAATCCTAAATTGAAAATTGTAATACTAGAATAACTAGTTTGAGTCGGAAAAACAATCCCGTACGAGTTGGAAAAACAATATAGAATTTTGGTAATTATTCATTTTCTATCTAAGGCCGGATTTATGAATGTGGGGGTTGGACGATTGGGGTGTATACACAATTCGTAGTTCTTATAGGCAACTGTTGTGGTGCTGGGTGGGTGGCTAGGTCGGCTGGGAGCGGGTGGAGTGGTGGGGGCTGCCGGAAGTGGGCTGGTTTGCGAAGGTTAGCAGTGGTGGAAGTTTTGGCAGTCAGGGAAGCTCTTGAAGGGCCTCAACAAGAGGGTTGGCCTTCTATAATTATCGAGAGTGATGCAGTCCAAGTGATCTCGGATCTCAAGTCAAGATACGTGATGCGAAATTATTATGGGATAATCATAGATGATTGTCGTGCTTTGTGCTCTTATTTTGAAAATGTTACATTTTCGCATGTTAATCAATCAGCTAATAAGGTAGCTCACTTCATAGCGAGAGACTATTTCAATTTCTGATCGATGTCTAGCAAGCTTTTGGTTTAAAAAAAAAAAACAAATTCTGAGATTGTCTAGACAAATAAAATGATTTAAAGAACTTTTCTATGTGCAAACCATGCACAACTATGAGACTATTGTTTATTAATTTAATTACTTTAAAATATATAAAAAATACTCTTCAAAAATTAATTGGAAGCAGTAATTTAATATTATTAATTTACTTTTAAATAATAAAAAAATAAAAAAGTGAACTAGCA
>JAYMTF010002314.1:0-18725 GCA_036897485.1 Pelargonium nanum | reverse complement strand
TCATTGGTGGCTTAGCCTAAGCCAAATAATTCTTGGCTTAGTATCCTTAACCTCTATATATCAGCTTCTTGTGTATTAGTGATTTTTGGTATCCTAGCTAGATTTTTTTTTGGGACACAATATCCTAGCTTGATTTAGAATTTGAAAATGTATTGATTTGCAATTAAAAGAAAATTTATGACAAAATAAAAAATTCGATGATGCAACTCTCTAATATGAGTTGTAGACGACTTTTTTATCAAGCAATTATATATAGTATGTACAAATATAGATATTATAGATAATATGAAAACAGTTTTTATCAATGGAAAATTTTGGATTTTATCTTTTTCCTCATTTCAAAATTCATCCAAGTGTATGCTAAAATCAGATTTGAAGCTGGCATTTTCTTATGTGTCAGCTATCTTTTGCAATACCAAACAAGCAGCAATTTAGAAAATAGAGAACTAAACACGTTTAAGAAACATTAATTAATATGAATACCCATTGTAAGAAAGAATTTCGGCACACTTCTGTATAAAAAAAAATCTAAATACCATCTTTCTTAATTCTTGTTTTTGGTTGAATGGCTTGACCTGCAATCGATTCTCCGCACGTGGTGCACATGAGCTGTTGATTCTTTTCTCATATTCCAAGTTTTTGTCACTAGACTATTCTATATTCTAAATAATTACACAAAATGAAAATCTTGTGCTTCAATTTTCAATGCAAACTTGTAAATGAAAATCTCATGTTTCAATTCTAAACTTGTTTTGGACCTTTTCTTGGACCTCCAAAAGCGCTTACATTTGCATGCCGACTAAGAAACCGTCACATAAGCAAATAGCATAGTAAAAATTATATATTGTTTGGTATTAAGTAATTTTTAGATGATTGATGCAACTTGATATTGCGCGTTGGATTTTTTATATAAATATATTTTTAGATATTTTAAGTCTTTAATATTTTATTTAAGATTCGAATCGACATCGATCCATTTGTTTAGTTTTTATTCGAATCGATCTCCTCGATGTCACAAGTGTATCGAGTCATCTCATAAATTTTTTAGTGGTCCATCTTTGATTTAGACTTGTATGAGATACCTAAGTTTGATTTTTTGTTTTTGAGACGAATTCACTCAATTTCATGTACACATGCCGAGTCTGTATTACCCAAATTTAATATAAAATTTCATGGACCATCATTTAGTGTTATTTTATAATATATATTTATATATTAAAGAGAAGCATATAGTTAACTGAATGACATGTGTTATTTTCAATTTCTAATTAACTATCTAATTGAATGACATGTGACGATTTCAATACTATAATTTTGTGTTATGTGTCATTTTTAATTAAATCTTTATAATTAACTATATAATCAAAATAACATTTTAGAGATAAAAGATTTAAATTAAACAGTTTTTCATTAATGATATTCATACTAATCATTGTTTGAAGGTTATTAGATTTTAGTCGAAAAGAAGACGAGTGGACAAAAAATGAATGAATTAATTGTAAGATAAATTATATTTTTATAATATTTTAAAAAAATACGAATACCCGGGCAAAGCTGGGCTCGAATACTAGTTTTTAATAAATTAGTAACATCTATATATAAAAATAGATTAGGTAGAAGTATTTAATTTGATACAGCATGTGGCATGAATAGAAAGGGCAAAGAAAATTGATTTCTACTTAAAACTTAAAAGCACATAACCACCATATTGTCCATGGGGACGAGCTTATAAATTGAAACTCAAAGGTGTTGGTAAATGGCAATGGTAGTGGTTGGCTGGTGGCCATTGATTCTATTCTGGAACAACCACTATTCAACTATTCAGATCAAATTTTCATCTATAATTTCTCTTATAAAAATAAACACATATTTTAAATTAAATTAAAAAAAATTAAAGTCATAGACTTTTATAATTTGTTGTCTTAAATCACTTTATTCTATACTGTTTCAAGAAGCAAATGAAGATATATTATACTGAATTTGATTATGAAGAAACAAAGTGATACGATACATAAAGATTGATGCATGCATAGACACACAAAGAAGTAATGATTGTGGTTAGTTTAGTGGGAGTCCATTTCAATTTTCCTTTCTCCTTTTTTTTTTTTTGTCATGAGATTCTTTGTGAAGACAATGACAAGAAAGAGAAAGCCATTAATATTTGTTAAGGATTTTCTTCGTTTTTTTAAGGTCTTTTTCCACTTATGATGAATAAGGCTTTAATTGTTTCACTCTTTCCCTTGACAGTTCCTACGGACCAATGCTTCTTGGACGAGAATCAGTGAAGAAAGAATAATTTCAGATGTAAACCATGCACCATTCTTTATGGTTTCATATGCTTTCTAAGATTTTGGTATTTTAATAGTTTTTTTTAAAGATACATACAAAATAGTGTCTGATGCGCTTATTTGAACCGGTTAAATTAGACACACTAGACTGTTGTCGTACGTCTTATGCACGTGTTAGAGAAGTTGGATTGAAATTGTTCTCAGTGTTGAAATGAGGTTTGGGTTCTTGGAGGTGGCCGTCGATGTACGGGGTCCAATGTCAATTATCGGTGTACGATGGCTAATGTACGTCGGGCTTTGGCTTTTGGGTCTTGTACCTAGACTTGCGCGAGACAACAAACCAAAGAGATCGATAACCCGGGGTGGGTTCGGGACACCGTCTCGGCGTGAGAGTAAGATCTCTCACAATAGCTCTAGAGCTCAAATCTAGAGAGAGAAAGTAAATATGGAATTGTGAGGGTCCCTTCTCTTACCAAGAAATGGTATATTTACTAATCACCACTATTTGCCATGCACGTGATCGGTTGATGGCAAGTTGGGGTCCGCTTCAGGCCCACACTTGAGGTCGAAAATTGTTGTACGTCCCTCGTGCACAAAGGTGTACATTGAATCCCCTAGAAGACTCTATCACACGGTAGCATCTTAGGGTTTCCATTCTTGTGAATTATGCCTTTGCTTTCCAGGCGCGTTAGGTGAGAGTCTGAGACCTTCCGTACGTTCCCCGTGCGCCGAGGCATATATTGAATCCCCTAGAACCCTCTATCGCGCGAAGTATAATCTAAGGTTTTGAGATTTGTGGGATGTGCATAATCAAATTGGCATATATGTAAATAATATATAGATATCTCATATTGAAACATGGAGACTTGAAGAGCAGGAATGAAATGAAGAAGTGAATAAGGTTGGTTACACTAGAAATTACTTCCAGGAAGCTATGTATGTTGAAGTTGAACCATTTTTAGAGGCAGAAGTTGAGTTAGCTATCAGTACTTGTTGGGAGTTGTGAACTTGTGATGGATCAAAAAGCTGTGGACCTGATCGATCCATAGCCTATTACCAATGCTACTTTCATGTTTTATTTCAAGGAAGACAAATTTTGGATGGTATTGTTGTACGCTACAAATGAAATTATAGATACAAACTTAATAAAGTTATATATTAAAAGAAATATTCAACCAACAAGCCCGTCTAGCTCAGTTGGTAGAGCGCAAGGCTCTTAACCTTGTGGTCGTGGGTTCGAGCCCCACGGTGGGCGATTCTTTTTTTTTTAACATTTCTGTTTTCTCTTTCATTATTCTTGATTTTTGTTAGAAATCCTTACAAAAATACAATCTCATCTATTTTTCATAGTTGCCCTTAGTAAGTATATCTATCTTACTTATAGTCAGTACTATAGATCTACTAACTTGGTAAAAAAGATTTCACCAACTATTAGACTAATTTTGCGATGATAAAGCCTCCTTGAGAGGGCTCGCTTCCTTATCAAAATATAAAATTCCGAGCAAACTCACCTTGGAGAGTGAGAGGTTATAATAAGTGACTAATCAGAGGAGAGACTCCTGGTGGATTAAAGGAGGAATCGTGTGGTTTAACATAAGCAGACATTTCAGTTTCTTGAACTAAAGTAAAATCTTACATTTGTTGTACTTAAACGTGAATTTGTGGTTACGGATCTTATTTTGACTCAAATGATTTTGACAAGGTGTTCTAACATAATACAAATGTGAAATTATTTTTATTGGACTCAAGTAGAATTTTAGAGATTTTGATAAGACGAATGAATGATTATAGTGCCCAAACTCAACACGAGTGACCAAAAGAAAAACTATATATTTGAAGTTGAATTATCTGAATTATAGCATAAAAGACAAACCAATACAACTTTGGCTTATGTGTAACCGCTAGTGCAATACAACTACAGTATAATATTTCATTGAAAATTATGAAATTCAGAATCGGGTTTTTCCAGTTTACACCGGGTGAAACACAGAGACCCGTTTAAGATTTTATTAGAAAATAAATATAAAACTAACCTAACATCCTCCTTTATATTCGCCGCTCTGCCTTTAATCTTTTTTCTTCTCTCTCTCTCCATAGTTTCTGAAAAATCAGAATCAAAACCCTAAAACCCTAAAATGAGACCTCTGGACGAGACCGAAACCACGGCCGTATTCGAGAAGCTGTTCAAATTCACCGGCAACAACCTCAAGAACATCGTCGACAACCCCTCTCACGAAGGCCCCGACCCCAACCCCGGCCGCTACTGCTTCCGCCTCCAGAAGAACAAGGTCTTCTACGTCAGCGACTCGCTCGTCAAGCGCGCCACCAACGTGGGTCGCGCCAATCTCGTCTCTCTCGGCACCTGCATCGGCAAGTTCACCAAAGGCGGCAGCTTTCACTTGACCGTACAGGCTCTCGGCATTTTGGCCGCCAATGCCAAGCACAAGGTCTGGCTCAAACCCACCTCTGAGATGTCTTTTTTGTATGGTAATCATGTTTTGAAAGGTGGGTTGGGGAGGATTACTGAAAATATCATGCCTGGAGATGGGGTTGTGGTGTTTTCTATGTCTGATGTGCCTTTGGGTTTTGGTATTGCTTCCAAGTCTACTCAGGATTGTAGGAAGTTGGACCCAAATGGGATTGTGGTTCTTCACCAGGGAGATATTGGGGAGTATTTGAGGATGGAGGATGATCTGTGATGTGATGTGATGTGAGTGAACAACTGTGTTTTATGGGGCTGATTTTGATGTTACTAGCCTTGAATGCTTGTGGGGTTATTTCATAGTGTATGATTCTTATTTATGAGGTTTGAGTTATATGCAATAGTTGCTTTTGGAATATTGTGATTATACTTTGTTATGTTATGGTTTGTGCTCATTTGGATCATAATGGGCTGTGAGCAATTTTGCATACATTATATTAATTTTGAATCATCATGTTCATATTTGTGCTTATTTGAATCATAATGGGTTGGGTAATTTTGCATACATTATATAAACTTGAATCATCAACTTCATATTTTAGCTCATTTGAATTATAATGAGTTGCGAGTAATTTGAATCATCTTGTTCGTATTTGTGCTCATATGAATCATAAAGGGTTGCAAGCAATTGTGCGTACATTATATTAATGTAAATCATTATGTTCATGTTTGTGCTCATTTGATTAGAGGGATGATGATGGAGTTGAGGTACTGTCATATTTCTCATTGTTTGTACTTTATTTGAGCCTAAGTAGAGTTCTATACACTCCCGGTCCTGAAGAAATTATAAAACAGTTGGGTATTTGGTTGAGTTGGATATCAATAATCTGATATCCGAATTAAATTCCAATAGCTAGTGGATTGGATATGAATAGTTGAATACCTTGCTGCCTAATGCTGCTAAAAGTGTTGTAGACATTTTCTCATGCCCTTTTATTTCATCACACTTCTGTCTAGGTATAGGGATGTGTTCAAATGTTCAAGACCATTTTTTTTTAAATGGATTGCCAAAACGAGTATTTGCACATGTGTGTTGTAGACATTTACATATTGGTTACGGTTGAGTATCAATGTGTAACTATGATTATTGATTGAATCTTGGTTTTACTTTGGTTTCACACTGTAGAATATACAATATGTCGACCTGTGCATCAGTAGCTTTTGTTTCATCAGGAAAAAAACTATGGAAAGTTTTCTATCAATAACATTTTAGGTTGTTCTGCAGAATCTGCAACCATTGTTGCATCTATCTGATGAGCAACAATGGAAGAGTTTCCTAGATATTACTTAATGTTTGCAAGTGTGTAATGAAGTTAACAGAATGTATAGCAGAGCTTTATTTAATGGATACATTATCCTTAGTGCTTGTTTGGTAAAACTAGTGCTTCATCATAGGAGGACTACACTATCTTGTTCGTGGGATTTTTTCTACATAAATTACCTTTTAGTCCTCATAAAATGTACACTATGTGAATAAGATGAACCGATTATATTTTGTTGAGGTCAGCATGTTTGTTTGTGAGATTGACTAAATCAGGTCGATTATAGTAGTTTAAATTACTTAGTTAATACATATGTAGATTATAATCTATTTTAATGAACATTAAATATCTTATGGGGCATTAAAAAACATCTTATAAGAACATATGTAGTGATCGATATTTTTAAATTGTTTCTTCAATAATACTTCATCCATCCCATGACAAGTATTGTCTTTTACTTAAAAGTCAGCTCCCATGAATTGTTCATAAAAGACTTCAGCTGTCTTTTCCTGGGCTCTACTTCTCCAAATATCTCGCTCGTATCCTGCACAGATCTAGTGGAAAACTAATTTTGGGCCCTCATCCCCGTCCCAAATCTCGCACCATTCCTCCTCCCACCATCTCACATCCCCTCTCGAAGAACCAATCACCTCTTCTTGACCACCCCACGTCCAATCACGCCCTCCCCCGTCCCATGTCGAGCAGCAGTCAATAGATCTGACAACAAATTGGAGGAAGCCATGCAAGCGTGGAACTTTTGCAAAGAATTGGGAGCCATTCCACAAGGCCCGAAAGAAGAAATCATAAAAATGATTCATGTTTTAAACGCTAAATCCCAACGGTTTTAAACGCTATATCTTTCACCAATTTAATTATCATTTCAAACTCGGCCAATTAACATCATATTTCTCATGTATTTGTCTTTGGGTTCTTCCACATTCATCATATTTCTCATGTACTTTTTCCGCTTCTTTGGAGCTTTATATAAAAAAAGTAACGCTTGCTGGTCAAAAAATAAAATAAAAAAATCAATAGTGTATATATAATAAGTAAAGCTTGAGTTTTTCTAACAAGCAAAGAAGAAAATACACAACTTTTTTTTAATACTAACGGATAGAAAAATACATATACAACACTAACTTATTCATATTTTTTCTCTAAAGATTGAACACTTATTTTGTTCAAATAGTATATTAATATTGTTAAATTGTAGCTTAGTGTCTAACAGCAAAACGAGCACGACACCAATCAGAAATATTATTAACTGTATTGTGCTTATATTCAATAAGCGGACATGATTACTGAATCCGCAGCATTAGTGTTAGCTCATAATATAACTTCTAACACGACAAGAATGGCAATTATGTTGACTATCAATGTGTATTTGATTAACTCAGCAATCATTATTATGAATAAAAAGAACCCATATGTAGTTCTATTACCCACAACAAATTTCTTCAGATTACAATTCTAACAATCCATGTTTTGCTGAACGAGATTCAAACTATTCACTCTAAAAAATAATTTTCATTTTTTATAAATAATTGAATCTGGGTGAAAACATTTACAAGCTATTTGCTACGTCATAACCTGAAGAGAGAAGATATTAGTATATCAGCTTAGGGGAAGTTCCCCACGAACGATTTTAATTCAGAAATAACAATGGCCTGTACAATTTACCGACGCTGGACCTGCAGATCTTCACTGAACACGAGGCAAAAACAACTTATGAGCGACCCTGTTACAACAAGAGGATTAAACACTGTTATGCAAATAGACATTGAAAATGATATATATAGAGAGAGAGAGAGAGAGAATAAAGAATAAAAACCGGCTAAGCTAACCAGACCAATGAGAGGGCACCACATTAAATTTCCATTATACCCACCCCATTCAATTTGTGGGAGCAAAGAAATCCGCTGGATTTATTTTTTTTAGTAAGGTGTCATTACCTCATTGGCAGCTTATAGCCGAAGCCCAAAATTCTTATTCAGGCTCCTTGCTCTCTCTCAAAATTTATATGTATATGCGTGTGTGTGTGTACGTGGACAACTACTTACCAATTGAGCGGATGATTCTGCAGGCACCAACCAAATAATTTCACTGTCCAGCTGTCTGACCTCCGGAAACATTTCATGTTCTGAACACGAGTACAACCTTCAGGAGGCAGAAGATCACCCAAAAAAAAAAACGCTAACTCACAATGGACAAGGTCAAAATGCCTCTCTACTCAGAATCTGAGTCAATAGAAAGATACAACCGTGGCCTCACGGAACGTTTTTGCCGAGGAAATGAGAAGGGGCTATCTGATCTTTGCCTACTTGACTTCTCAGATCTACCATCATTCATACCACCTAGTAAAGAAGCTGCAAAATGGGAAACAATCAGCAACAATATATTGAATCCTTAAAACAATCAGCGTACAATGTTAATACCAGAAACACAATCGCCTCTTTCAAAGAACGAAAGAAAAGAAGAAGAAAAAACTAGCTGATTGCATTAATAGTAAAGAGTAACAAACCCGTGTCAGCCAACGAAACTGCGGCACCTTCTCTGGATGGCATATGTTGTCTAGAAGTCAACCTGTTCACAGCTGTAGACTCTCCATGACTACTACTAGCACTGCCACCGAGCCTAAGAGAGATCCAATCATCAGTGCGCATACCATTTGACACATCAGCTTGATTTCTCAAATCAGATTGCGTCGTTGTGTGTGAAGGCCTAGTTGGAAGGAATATCTGTAAAGAAGGATCATCTCTCCCAAATGGCAAAGGATTATCCACTAAGTTATCATTCATGTCAGCATCAGAACGATTAACTGAAGAATTTGGGACAAAAGAAGCAGATTCAAGGGCAGCATCAGGAGCCAATGTATAGCCATTCATTATTGGGGGACAGTTAACAGAGCCATGCTGTAAATCAACTAAGGGATCTGAGACATCTGCATCTGAACTAAATAATTGGAAAGAGCTTGTTTGGTTACCGGGAGGTAATGGCCAAAGAGGCATCTCAAATTCATCTTCATTGGTATTAAAAAGACCCAAGCATGAACCGTTCCCAATAGTCTGACCTTCCGGATATGGATCCATTCCAGAATGAGACACAGAAAAAGGAACGCCAACATCAGATCCATTGTTATTGTAGGCAGCTCCAGAAGACACTAACATATCATTCTCTTCTTCTGAGTCACTGAGAACTATAACTTCTGTATTTCCCAACTGTGCAGATGAGTTACGGTCAGCAAATCCATATGCTGAATCAAGATTCAGAGGCAAAGAATCAAGTTCAATTCCATTGTTGACAGAGATATCAAAATTCCCATTACCATCCTGGTTTACACTAGCATCGTCACCATCCCTACTTGCAGTACCACTACTGCTCATAGGGATAACTTTGTGATTATTATTATTATGAAACTTCTCTTGGAATTTATGACCAGAAGATGTGTTCGTATCATCAGGTTTGCTGACTTCCCAAAACCCATTGCTATTCTTTCTGATTCCTAGTTTCAACCCCGTATGACCATCTGAAAAACCTCCTTCCAGTTTAACTTGTTTCAGTGCATCCAATTTTGGCTTAACATCTACTTCAACAGGAGCACATAGATTACCCTCAGGAGAGTGCCACAGCGCAAGATCCCCAAGTTCCCTACGTTCACTTTCATTTTTAGATTTTACACGCCACGAACCGTCAGGCTTTGCTTCAATTTCTGTCACATCTTCTCCACAATGTCTCATCTGCTCCACAAAAATTAAACCAACTTCAAATTAATGTTTAAATCAAGTATATGATGCATTCGATCTGAACTGACAACTACAGTAAATCAGGAAGTAGGGAAGAAACGCTACCAATGATGTGATGCGATTGAAATACGGATCAATAATTATATACTCCAGCGAGAAGTTTTTCAAGCAAATAGGGCATTGCCACTGCAGAAAAGTAACATATATGTTCAAACAAATAAGATATATATACGAGAAACAGGCAAACAATATATAATTATTTTTAGTTGCCTGCCTTCCTAGATCGTTGGTTCATTTCCACAAAAACTTCAAGATCAAAACAACCCATGTGAGCACAAGGTTTAAATCGTCCAGCAACCTTCATTCTTGAACCACTCATCTGCAAATAGCATCAATCATAACAAAGTTCAATAATATATATGATAACAAAAACAAAAACCAAGCCACTCCCCAAACAATATAGGGGTTGCTAATGCTGTATACAATGATAAAGGAAAATAAAATTTAGAGCTAACCACCACACCAATAGCCATCATAGTGTAATCATTTATTTATCAAACATCCCACCTTTCACATTTGATGATTAGATAATAAAAAAAATATCGTTTTCCAGAATTACTAGTTGCATACAAAAATGATAGCATACAAGTTTAACTAAATAGAAGTCATAATGTTCGCGATTGAGAATAGCTGGAGTAAACTCCATCCATACTATCAAGTATCAACAGCATCAGTAAATAAAAGGCAGCAACTTGTACTAATTCACAAATATTTAGGTCCCACATATCACGAAATTTCTTCCATAAAATTCGTTAACTTCTTATTTTCAATAAAAATATCAACTTATGAGAAAATCCTGACAGAACACTAACATATAGATTTGAGCTAGAACGAAGTTAAGCTTCTAATCCAATAATAAAAGTAACGATGATTCCTAATACATAAATTATGTAACACATACACATATGAACGATATTCAGGAAACCTATAAAAGCATTTCATAAATGGCTTATTAGCAAAGAATGCCATATACATGTATCTCAACTTACAGGACATCGCAGATTGACAACAAAAGAATCTGCAACAACTTCAATATCACTATCACTATCAGCATTATCAGTTGCCGTTCCACCACCAATACAACGGCGTACACGAGCAAGAGCATCCTCAAACCGTTCACCATCAGATTCCTTGGGAATCAAGTTGAGAATCTAGAAAACAAAGACAATTAATAACCACAAATGAGCAAAAATTTAAGAGCAGAAGAGAGCTAAACAATTTTTTTAGTAGTACATGATCAAGGACAAGAGATCCAACGTGAAACTTTTAGAGGTAAATTACACTAGTGCCTCACATCAAAATTTCCTTTCCAGCTCATGTAATTCTTGAAACTCGATAACGTCTATCACAAATACCATTCCTTATCCAATACAACCCAGTGATATTAGACTCTTTAGTCATATCTAGCATATCTTAGCTCTTGAATATGTGCACACATCTAATACATAAGGACTTGATTGTAACGAACAATAGGTATACAAAGAATTCAATCGATAATTGATTCTTATTTGAGTCAAAGTACACAGCGCTAACAATCAAAATTTGAAGTGTGAATAGAAAAACTGAAATTTTATCAAAAGGAATGCATTTGAAAACTTCTTATTGAAAGACCAACCTGTGGAACTGTGCGTCGCTTTACAAGTCTAACTCCAAAACAGAATATGCGAGCATCACATCCTGTTAAGCAAATCTTGTTAATTCCGTCTTTGGTACATGGTGTAATCTGACAAAAGAAAAGAAGAGAACTAAGAAACAAAACAAAAATCATTTGAATCCAATACACCAAAACCCTCAGGGGGTGAAAGAGAAATAGCTCACAATAGGGCCATCATCACGACCATTTGCCCCTAGAAGTTGAGAACCAGGTCTATTAATTGCACGCATTGGTACACCTGCAGGATTTACGCGGATAATAATTAAATATTTTACATAATACTCCAACACCAAGTCATTCAAAATTGCAGTGACAATTAAAAACTTTAGAAAATTAAAATTATGGGAAAAGATAGAACCTGTTACATATTCAACAGTGAACAACCAAAAAGATGCCACAAGAATGAGTTAAGATAGAATTATTTATAATGACAGCAGTTGATTATATTAATGTACCTTCTTTCATCCACACAAAGAAGATACCTTCTATTAATATACCACCGTTCCAAAATAAGTCATTTTAATTTTTAAAAAGCAAAAGTTGATCGAAAACAAGTGTTATAATACTATTTCTGGATAAAAAGCATTTGACTTCCCAATTATGCCCCTTTTGAAATCCCAATAACAGTATTTATTACTCGCACTAGAAGTAATTATAGAGTAGACTTAGTAATTATTCAGTAGACAAACAATCACATAAGGTTAAATAACTCATTTTACATAACTTCTTAATTTGTGTGAAATACTCTAAAACAACACTTTTATTATGAAAATGAGGTAGTATTGAACTAGGGATACCCAAAATAGCATATGTGCTCATCAAATACCATATATTTCAAAACCAATCAATAAAAACGGGAAAACTAATCCATCAGAGTAGACACCAAAAATGAACTACCAATCACCATACCATTGATCTGTAGATCTGCATATTGGGGCCATTGCATTCGATAAGGAACCTTGTCATTCAGAAGCATACACCAAGCCTACAACATAGTCATTAAGCATATATAATCAATACAGTCACAACTCAATAACTACAACTCATCAAGCAAGAATATAAGACCTAACCTGAACATCGTATTCTTGCTTAGCCAATAAATCCTTATCTGCCCTCGTGAGTTGAAATGTTTTATCGACACTTTGCACTGGGTTAGTGCTGGATCATATAAACCAAATTAAACAGAAGTCTTATAGGAATAGCGTACACAATGTTCACAAATTTCAAGTCAGAACCAAGTTCAAAAAGACTTTATGTGTACTAACCCATCAGTAGGAATATTTGAAGTAGTCAACTTCACAGGTAAAAGAGGATGTGCCACTGAAAGCCAAAAACTGTGTACAGAAGAAAATAGAGATGTTAAACTGAGCATCAACAGGACAATCATAGAGAGCATATACTCCACTGTTATATGAAGGATACCTATTAAATTGCACATTCATACACATACGATGACTCCCAACTCATAATTTTAACAAAAATAAAATAGTAAAAAAATTAATTATTGGTATTTCTTAATCTCTGATGAGCAACCATATCATAAAAAGCTTACCATTTTAGTATACGTACATGTCATACTAAAAATAATAAATGAATAATTTGAAAATGGCTTAATTTATTTGACATTAGTATGGTCAATAGATTGAACATCTTATAGCCAAGGGACAAAGGTAGAATCTGTACTATCATGGTGCAAAATACAACTAAATATTAGCAGATTTTAATGTGCAAGGCAGGGACCAATTGTGCTGTTAGCCTAAAAGCAAGAAAATGCCCAACGTCAAACTAATAGAAACCAAGCAACTTCATTATCAGTTTATCCAATGGGACTCAGAAAGAAAAGTCATGGTGATACGTACGGATCAGCCCGATTTAGTCGACAAATTTCACAATAAAATAAGTCAGGAACAGGTGGATCCCCCTCCAAGGGTTTCTCTGGAATTAAAACACAATTCATGTGCTGCCACACATTGCATCTTTGATCCTCACACTGCCAACAAACAAAAAAAAAAGTAAGATATGGAGAACAAACACAATTAATAACCCACCAAAGAAAAAACAAGCATCTGCAAATAAGGAAAAGTTTATGCGGCTAATTAAAAATAAAAAATAAAAAGAGAAATGGAAGTCAGTACTAATCTCGAAAGTGCAGATGTGACAACAAGATAACCACAAACACTAAGTAGGGCAAGTGGTTAATTTCACTTGGTCCCTTGAGGTATCATGTTCAAGTCTCAGTTTTGAGCACATAAGAAAACATTTCTCATCACCATTTCCGATCAAAATACATTCAAGTTTCAACTTCTACAAATTATTTTGCATGAACGTATAGCTACTTAATTTCATGACAAATTAACTTGATAGCATCAAACTAACATCAGAATGACCTTACACAACTAATGCGCATTGGTATTTAGTCGGGCAACTATTGTCAACATGCTTGTAGCTTAGAAGGAGTGCAACATATCCAAGGGAGTAATGCATACGAGAGATGTCATTTTACCTTGATCATTGACCCTGATTCCAATGCATTACCACAGAGACACCGAACCTTCGTATCTACTTCAAACCGATCCTCCATTTCACCTTTAACTTTTACAGTACTGCTATCTGAGGCCCCTTGTCCCTTCGATGCTAAATCAGTGGCCCCAGAAACCTGCATTTTCCTGGAGACAACCATGTCAGAAAATAGTGGGAAATCACAGAGCATCAGAAACACAAAAAATATAATAATTACAGAGCACAAACCTGTATGTATCATCTATTAGTTTTGCTACCTCTTCCTTTCTGATAGCATGCTTCTTTGCACGCATTTTGGAATCTACAAAAACACGATGAAAGGCTTGAGATGATTTAATGAAAATATATTGAAATTTTGCATTTTAAGAAAATGAAATGTAGAGTCTAGCAAATCAACCCCAATACATAACACACAAAAAGAGTGAAGGAAATACATGATCTCCCAACTAAAGAATGATTATAAGAAAGTATAAATGGCAGGAAAAAACAAATATAACTACATAAGGAAAGCAAGCCTGAAGAACTAGGCCTAGGTTCAGAGGGTTAACAATTACAAAAAAAAAACACTGTTGAAGATATCTTGATCCTATATCACCAATATATCAAAGGTTTAATTTGGACAGCAAATGGAACATTTTTTTTTTCCATTGGGCTAATGAGCTACAATTAAGGGGTATATCCCCTTCTGAAAACCCCTTCCCACACCACCAAATAGATTACAAACATTAGACCTTTATTATGAAGGACCGGCACCCCAACAATTAAGGTGTCACCAATTTCATCAACACCAAATAAAAGCTGTGATTATATTAATAATTTTTACCACAATACCTAATGCACAGGGCCACAGATTTTGTTTTACTGAAATTCATCCCAAACATTGGAGCTCAATGTGCAACACTAAACAACAACAATAATAATATAGCACTAAGCACATGGCCAGAGAGTAGTTGCCTATTCTAATATCAAACGCACATGTAGCTACTGTTTTCCACATGAGCCACTAATTCAAGATTAAATAAAACAAAAAATCAAATTATACGAACATAAATTATGAATACAATGTCTTTAAATTTGACAGTACATAAATCTATATTAGCAAAACTACACTATTATCACTAAAATATTTAACCTGAAAAAAGAATAATTCAACTTATGAGTTTGTAACAATGTATCTTCTCGATTGACATGGGATGAGCCAATTACCTTCTTCATCAGAAAAGGTTTTTAATATCCTGTCAATAAGGTCCTACAAAAAAAAAATTCAACACATTAGATCTTATTAAACTCAAACACTAGTTTACAAAGCTCGTAAAAAAAACATTCTAACAAATTTGGCTAGTAAATTTCCCAGGAATGTGAACTATCTGAATTTAAGTTTAAATGTTGATTTTATATAAACCCTGCCCCAAACCTAGTCAGTTAACATTACCATGAGATACCACCAAAGGTAAAAGACTTAATCAAAGATGAAAGTATATATCCAAATAAACTGAAGAATACCAATCATCACAAATATTGTTAATTCTATTTATACAAGCTCATATTGGCAGCCTGAAAATAGTAAGCAAAGATACCCAAAATAAATCACATAAAATAGATGGTTCAAATAGAATAGGAATGTGTATAACAAAGCAAATGATGATATGTGACAATTAGACACAACTCAATAGAGTAGCCTAAACTAAAGTAATGAGCATTTAAAATACATACATATATATAAGAAATATGAAATTGATGAGAAGCCCTCTGGCAACTAATAAGGTCAAACAAATTACTAGAATTCATAAGCAATGAACAACTTCCAGTTGGAATCATTGTGATTGGAGCATCAGTGCTCTCGTGCAACAACAGACCCTTTTGCTAAACTAGCTTGGGGTTGACCTAGATGAATCCTCTATCAAAATTAATTAGGATCCTCTACTTGCATTGTCCTTTTCCACTCCATCCGAACTAGCCTTGTATCCTCTGTTAAGTCCTGCCTCCCGTGTTTTTTTCTTATTATTTCATTCCATGATACACATAGCACAAAAATAAATCAATGCATAAATAGTTAATGACATTTCAAGTATAGCACCTGCTTCTTCCCTTGCTTTGAAAGACATAATTGACTGAGGATATCTTTCAGCTCTTTTATTCTAAAATATGCCAACTTGTCCTGAAAGAGAAGCCAAAAATATCATTAATAAACTAAAATAGAAAAATGTTAGCAGCAAACTTATAAAACTTGAAGTTCGAGTGGTGGAGAGAGAAGGAGGAAGAGAGAGAGAGCAGTTATGTGCACTACACCCTTTAACAATATTCATATGAACTAAAACTGCAGTAGGGACCAGTTAACACCAAGTACTCCGCCTCAGGCCCATAACCAGTGGCCAAAAATGCACGCCTCTTACATATGACAAATGTATCCTCTTGACACTAATACTAGAAAGCCCAATTTATAGAGAGAGAGAGAGATGATGATGATGCAGTAATCCCAGTATAAAATTTAATCACTGTGATCATTAAGGAAGCACATTATGTGTTAAAAAAATATCCATTTTATCCATGCTGGATGACCATACCATACATAGGTATAGACGTATACCTATCCATGAATGGAAGTGCAATGATCCCATAGTATTAAATAAACTCAGTACTATAATTCATCCTGGATATAGACATATAGATTGGATGTTGTCTGGACAACGTAAAACTACTGGATTAAAGAAGATGATCAGGTAAGCGTACTGTGCAAAGGTGCAAAATAAGATTTTAAGAAGAAGAAACTCCGTTCGCCGTTGCAAACTGATTCCAAAAATGATGATATTCTAGTACATGGCATCCTATGAAATCACAACTACTTCAGATCTAAATGCATGTGGTAATAGTTTGTTGGAAAAGAAAAGCTGCCCAATTCTCATATTTCCAGAGATTCAATTACATTTCTTCATAATCTAACATACTACCGTCAATCAAGCCAACAAAAGATGCTAACAAAAGCTATTCATGCAAAACTGCCTGACAATTCAACAATTGCATATCATACATCCATTCACGATAGTATATCAAAAAATTACTCTAAATTCTATTACAAATGAAACATTCAATGTTTCAGGCACTACTTAATCTTGTATCATTCCTTCAACAACTAAATGCCAGCAGCTACTATATCCTAACAGAGGGTGAAACAAGAAAAATTAAACATGCACAGCACTGACACTAACTTGGACAGTTGAAAATAATGCAGTGGCACAACAAAATCAAATTGAGTAAGAAGCAAATAGACACCTTGCAACTAGCTACCAAATCCATCTTCGATGCAAAAGTTCCAAATCTCTACAGATTCTTCAGCTGAAACAGCGAATATTCAACAATCATAAGCATCAAACCAATCCGCACGGTCCCGGACAGCGATCGATCTAATCACAATAAACAAACGCAAACACGAAATTGATCAAAAACCTCATTCATTCGGATTACACAAAACCGCAAGAAAAGAAAAAGATCATCAGACTGGCGTTTCAGATAATCGAAGAAACAGGAATTTGAAACCCTAGAAATCGGAACCAACCTTGCTTCAGCGATTGAATTGAGTGAGAAACAGCAACCGATTGTGATAGAATTAGGGTTTGGGGGTCGCTGGAGCCGACCTTTCTCTCTACGCTCTGTGCGTTTCTTTATTTTGACCGAAAAGAAAGACCCAACTCGAACCAATCCTCCAATTACAATGTACCGGACCTATAGCTGATTATGCAATCCGGTTTTTTAACGGAAACGAGTCCGGGTTCGGATTCGGTGCTGCGCACGCTTTTTGGTTTTGCGCACGTGAGAATGTGTGCGTTTTGTGCCAATGCAAAACTGGTACAACAGGAAGATTGCACTGCAGGCTATAGTAGTAGCTTTTATCTTGCCACGTAAGCAGATACAGTACACAACCTTTGATTGAGTCTGCTAAATTCGATGATGTGTTGATTGAGTGCTTCGTATCCGTACGATCTGCATACCAGCTTCCTTTTACTTTAGATGAGTAATATTCAAATACAATTCATATTTTAGATCAGATAAGATTTTTTAGATTTGTTTGGATTTCGAATGTTCGTGTAAAATGTGCTATCTGGAGTAGACCGATTTTAAGTTAGGTTGAATCTTGGATATTTATGGATTTGAATCTAAATTGTCAGTTTGATCTAATTATATGTCTTGTATGTTATACACATGAACATCAATTATTTCATTGATGACTTATTTTTTATTTTTTACTTTTTCCACACTTATCTTTTAAAACTCCCACAACTCACTTGTGGGAGTTTTAAGGTTCAATTAGGATATTTATGGTACCAGAGGGGTCTAACCCCTTATACATCAACGTTTAGATACTGGCGTCCAACTATTGTATTCTAACCTCATATTGGTGGAAGTGTGGAACAACCGAAGGGAATCTCATTGCTCTTGTGTCCACACCATCCTGTCTTGCCTCCTATTTTACTTAGTACCTAGCGAACTCCTGTTGCATCCCTCTTCGATGGCCTTAATCTCGGCCTCTAAGGCGATGATTTGCGCTTGGACATTAACAGAGATGGACGTGGCAAGCGTTGACATTGAAGAATCTTCATGGTCGGTCCTGAACAATTCACCGCATTATGGTGCATGTTGAGATGTATTTTAGTTTAATGACATCTAATATATATATATTAAAGACAAGTACCTATCTAATTATGTGACACGTGTCACTCT
>JAYMTF010002313.1:0-18730 GCA_036897485.1 Pelargonium nanum | reverse complement strand
CCAAGGCTCCAAGCCTCCCAAGTGGGGTCCACTTCGATTTCGGCCAATCGCATGGCGACATGTGGGACTCCAATGGAGTTAGTATAAATACCCCTTCCTACATGAAGAAGGGGAGATATCACTCATTCTCACAATTCACTTTTTCTCTCTCTAAAACGCTCTCTAGAGCTTCGTGGTATCCTTTCGAGGACCTACTCTCACGCCTGAGGCGATGTCCCGGAACCACAACTCCGGGTCGTCGTTCTTTGGTGTCTTGGTCCCCGCAGGTGATAGGTTCCCCAAGATCAAGCGCGCTGGTCAACCAAGCTTACGTGGATCGACTCATAGAGAAAGACTTAGAACAATTTGTAACATTTAGGAATTCCTTTGCATACGTGGACAAGAAGACTACCAACTTGACATCCTAGTGTGTTTGCTTTGACCCGCGAGTCAAACAGGCGCATCACCAGCCAAGGTCGATCGGCGAGCAGACGGTTATTCCGACGACGATGGTTGTTTGGTTTGATTTTTCGTTTGGTTTGGTTTATTTTGATTTGGCTTTGGTTTGTTTCATTTTGATTTGGATTGGTTTTGGAAAATTCATCAATATCGCCGGAAAATTCACTACGCCGAAAAATTCATCAATATCGCCGAAAAATTCATCAATATCGCCGAAAAATTCAAACATTCAAATGCATTACTATTAACATGTTCAAGGGGAAAAAATAGTATTTCAAACATAATTAGATGCATGTGCAATACATGTGATGAGAGAAAATGTGTTTTAGTTAGATTTAATATATATAATCTACAAACATTTTAATATGAGAGAACAACTTTTCTTAAAATACACCGAAACTAAATATACGAATCATTAATGTACTTAAGTTATTGATAAAAATCGTGGGAAAATAGTCTAAACTTAAGCATGTAACATCGGTCTTTTTAAAAAGTTATAAGAATAATTAATTTTTATTTCATACTTACTGCTTCATATATTTCAAATTATATATTTACTTCTATGGAAATGCCCCTTTGCATGAGGCCTTTCAAAATTGCACAATCCCTTGTATTTGGGTTAGTCTTTTTGATATTTTTTGTGACCCATTCCTATAACGTCATGTATTGCGTTAATAAAAATAAAATAAAATAAAATAAAAGCTTCAACGAGTTGGAGAGGATTTGAACAATTGTTAAAATAATTATGTGACTAAAAATAATTATTCATTACTTTCTTTTATTAACATATCATAGCATGTCATCACAAATGAACAAGCCATTTTCAAATAACCAAAGTTTCTTAACTAATCCAAAATGCAAGTTCTTCATTTGTCATTTCTCAAGATATTAATTCTCAAAAACAAATTTCTCAAGATAATAATTCTCAAAAACATCGGTTCAAAATCGATTCAGGTCGAATGCCATATAAAAAGTGGATCGAAGGCCGAATCGATATATTGGTCGATCAAAAAATGAGACTGAATTGATTGTAAATGATTTTAACTAAAATTAAGTTGAATAACTCAATTTCCAGTTATTTATTTGAAAAAAATACTTTTTAAAATAAAAAAAACGAGAATGAAGTAAATTTATTATAATAAAAAATTCATCTACCTCAAAATAGTTGTCTTGTTTTTCTTGAATTTCTGCCTTAAAATTAGTGCAATCTTTCTTTTTCTAAAAGTTAGTCATTAACTTCTCTTTAATTTTTATCAAAGTAATAACAAAAAATTAAATTTAAGACAAAAATAGTATTTTAAATTAAAAATAAAATCAGTTCAGACTGATTTCGAATATGATTAAATCGAACAATCGTGAAACTAATGGAACAAAACCGGCCCGATTGCGTCCATTTTTTGGTGCAAACCCAATCATTAACCAACCACCCCTTTTAGCCGCCGTTAGGAAATTGAAAGTATATTATAGAGAGTAAATATACTATAAAAAAAAAAAAAAAGAAAAAAAACACATAAATATTTATAAAATTCGTACCCACAGTCAACGGTGACGATGGGTTGCCTCTGAATCTAACGGTCAGCTCCTCTACCTGTCCCTTTGTTAAGACGAGAAGATCAAAGAGAGTTGTTGTGTTTGGTTTGGTGAATAAATAGAGAGAGAAGCAGATCTCTTGTTTCACACACAACACAACACAACACAACACATCACATTCTCTGTTTCTCTTCAACATTTCACCAAACACCTTCTCTGCAACTCACATTTCTCAGCTATGGCTTCTTCTTCTTCGTCTCTCACTCTCTCCCAAGCTCTCCTCTCTCCTCATGCCTCCAACGACCGCGTCTCCCTCACCAACCTCGCTCACTCCGCTCTCAAATTCTCCCCCTCTTCCTCTAAATCGTATCGCCTCTCCACCTCCTCCGCCCGCCGCCTCGCCGCCCGCCATGCCCCGATCCGGGCCGCCGCCGTCGAGGCGCTCGACAGCACCACGGACACCTCTCTCGTTGATAAGTCCGTCAACACGATCCGGTTCCTCGCGATTGACTCTGTGGAGAAGGCTAACTCCGGCCACCCTGGTCTTCCCATGGGATGTGCTCCGATGGGGCATATTCTGTATGATGAGGTCATGAGGTACAACCCTAAGAATCCTTACTGGTTCAACCGTGATCGCTTCGTTTTGTCCGCCGGTCATGGCTGTATGCTACAGTACGCTCTGCTTCACCTTGCTGGCTACGACAGTGTCAAGGTCAGCGACCGCTCGTAATTTGTTTCTTTATGGATTTATTTGATTGTTACTTTTCGGTTTTGTTGTCTGCGATTTCAATATTTGGATCTGTCTGTTTTTATTGATTGATATGAAGGTCGATGTGTTTGGAAATATTCGGAAAGCAAAATGTTCACCTAACTAAATTACTATATTTGAACCTAATCTCTGAGACTCTTTGTACCTATTACTGTCTGTTTCTCTGGAATCTGGAATGGATTTGAACATGCCATTGTATTTTTCTGATATGGATTAGTGTAATTTTCTATATGTATGATTAATGTTATAGTTATCATATGAGTATTTATTTTATTTTCTTTGTTGCTGCATGTTTGAATTTCTCTCTTAAAATGATTATGAACTTAAAACCAAATATATACCTTATTTATGATGTATATAACCACTTGTGTGGTTCTAAGCATTTTGAATTGTCCTTTCGTGTAAAAATAATCTCCCCATATGCATCCTGTATTTATATATGCACGTGCTTAACTGCTTATATCTGTGGTTCTTGCCAATTTGAATAATCTCATTCTGCATGAACTAAGTTAACCCTTGAAGAAGATTCTCTTAACTGAAATATGGGTTGGCTGAATTACTAGGAAGAAGACTTGCGCAGTTTCCGTCAGTGGGGAAGCAAAACCCCTGGACACCCTGAGAACTTTGAGACACCTGGTGTTGAAGTTACAACTGGTTAGATTCTTGTCTTTAGTGTTTTCTCTTTCAGATATTTGTTACGTTGATCTGGTTAGGCAAGTTGAGTACAATTAAAGCGGTATAATTTACAATTGCATTATATTGTGCAGGTCCCCTTGGACAGGGTGTTGCCAATGCTGTTGGATTAGCCCTGGCTGAGAAGCACTTGGCTGGTCGTTACAACAAGCCAGATGCAGAGATAGTTGACCACTACACGTACTAATTAGTTACCTATATCTCTTTTTTCATATATATATATGTGTGTGTGTGTGTGTCTATATATATATTCTAATAAATCTATCTATTTAGGCTTACTGTTTTATGTATGTCTTTATTCTAGATATTGTATTCTTGGAGATGGTTGCCAAATGGAGGGGATTGCTAATGAAGCTTGTTCACTCGCTGCACATTGGGGACTTGGAAAGTTGATTGCATTTTATGATGATAATCACATTTCCATTGACGGTGACACAGAAATTGCATTCACTGAGAATGTGGACAAACGTTTCGAGGGTCTTGGGTGGCACGTCATCTGGGTGAAGAATGGGAACAATGGATATGATGAAATTCGTGCTGCCATTAAGGAAGCAAAGGCTGTTAAAGATAAGCCTACTTTGATCAAGGTTAGTTATTTCCTGCATATGTAACATGTCATGCTAAAACGAGAAAAAAAATGTTTTATGTAACTTTATATGCTGAATTCTTGTAGTTGTAGTAAGAGGAGGTACCATATGTTCATTACAAGTTTCAGTGCCCTTGGATGTGTCAAAATGTTGTAGCTTCTTTTACTCCTTAGGCTTAAGTAGACTTTTTAAGCCATACACTCTAGTTAACCTGTAGTCTTTAGTTTTATGTGTGTGTGTGTGTATGAAGCTAAGTTGCATTTTGATTTACACTTTTCATTTACACAGGTGACAACAACCATTGGTTATGGTTCTCCAAACAAATCCAACTCATACAGTGTACATGGAAGTGCACTGGGTGCCAAGGAAGTGGATGCTACTAGGCAAAACCTTGGATGGCCACATGAGCCTTTCCATGTTCCAGAGGATGTGAAAAGGTAAGGAAATTGAAACAAAGTTTCTTTCATATTAGAATTTTGATTTGATACTGATAGGACTTGTTTGGCATTCTACCAGGCACTGGAGTCGCCATACCTCAGAGGGTTCTGCCCTTGAAGCTGAATGGAATGCTAAGTTTGCTGAATATGAGAGGAAGTACAAGGACGAAGCTGCTGAATTTAAGTCTATTATTAAGGGTGAACTACCTGCTGGTTGGGAGAAAGCACTGCCAGTAAGTACATCTTATCATCCAGTTGGTCTTGATTTATTTTAAATGTGCGGTTAGTCTTTGATATGAGATATCTTCATATCAATATATGCTCTCCTTTTGACACAATTCTAGATGCCTGCTTTATATTCTGAATTGCGAATATCCAACTTTAACAGGTCAAGTTTTTTTTATAAGCAATAACTATACAGTATATGCATGAAGTTCCATTTTCCAAGTATATAGAAAGCTCAGACTTTGTCTTGCAAATTTTCAGGTATACACTCCAGAAAGCCCAGCTGATGCTACCAGAAACCTATCTCAGCAATGCCTTAATGCACTTGCAACGGTTCTTCCTGGTCTTCTTGGTGGAAGTGCCGACCTTGCTTCTTCCAATATGACCTTGATGAAAATGTTTGGGGACTTCCAAAAGGACACCCCACAAGAGCGGAATATCCGATTTGGTGTTAGAGAGCATGGAATGGGAGCCATCTGCAATGGAATTGCCCTCCACAGCCCTGGGCTGATTCCCTACTGTGCAACATTCTTTGTTTTCACTGACTACATGAGAGCTGCGATGAGGATATCAGCCTTGTCCGAAGCTGGAGTTATCTATGTTATGACCCATGATTCAATTGGCCTTGGAGAAGATGGGCCAACCCATCAGCCAATTGAGCACTTGGCAAGTTTCCGTGCAATGCCCAACATTTTGATGCTTCGCCCAGCTGATGGAACCGAGACTGCTGGTGCCTACAAGGTCGCTGTCCAAAACAGGAAGAGACCATCTGTCCTTGCACTCTCTCGTCAAAAGCTGAAACAACTTCCTGGAACTTCCATTGAAGGAGTCGAAAAGGGTGGCTACACTATTTCAGACAATTCTACAGGTAACAAGCCAGATGTTATACTGGTTGGAACGGGATCTGAGTTGGAAATTGCAGAAGCAGCAGGCGAGGAGCTCCGAAAGGAAGGGAAGGCGGTGAGGGTGGTGTCCTTCATTTCTTGGGAGCTCTTTGACGAGCAGTCGGATGAATACAAGGAAAGTGTTTTGCCAAAGGATGTAACAGCAAGAGTAAGCATCGAGGCTGGAACAACATTTGGGTGGGAAAAGATCGTCGGAAGCAAAGGGAAAGCAATAGGCATTGATCGGTTTGGAGCAAGTGCACCTGCAGGAAAAATATACAAAGAATATGGTATTACTGCCGAGGCTGTTATTGCTGCAGCCAAACAACTCATGTGCTAGTCATCGTGTTTAACTAAAACTTTGTTATTTGGCATTTCGATTTCTGGTCAGAGATTACAGCAAAAAGGCCAATCCCTAGCAATCTGTTTGCTGAACAGTCTTTGTTTCAATAAAAGCGGCATCGAAAGAGAGTGTAGAGAGAGAAATAGGGAGGTCTTGTGAATGAATGTTCTTGAATGTGTAACAAGTCTTGGACATGTCTTGAATTTTGTAATGTTTGCTTGATTTTTTCTGAAATTGTATGGTAGGAGGTCTGATTCTACAAAGCTCTCTTTTCCCCCAACAGTGTTGCAACTTCATACATTTATGTTTCATTATATTCTAAATCCAGACTTGGCCAATGAATGGACAATTGCTCTCTACCAACCAAAGCAGCATAGAAAGAAAAGGTGTCCCACTGTTCCTACCTGAAGAAAAATATTGAAAGAGTGGGACCTATCAAGAGAGAAATCTTGGGACTGCACCGAAATTTGTGGTTTGTGGGTAGGTAGGGAGAGAGACACATTGACCTTTAGATGATGTTTGTAAAAATTGCACTTTCTTCTATGTTATGTTCCTTGAATTTAAGGTATGTAAAGTAGACCACCAAAAGTTCTTTTAGGCTTCAGCTTGGCCTCTTGTTAGGGAGATAGAATCTAATAAACATCTCAAGACAAAAAGCTGTGTATGGGATTGATTTGTACAAAAAAAAAAAAAAAAGCTAAAAATTGATTTTAGTCCCCCTCCACTAATTTCTTTTGGCATGTTACCATATATAAACATAAAAATGCATAATAATAAAACGCCTAAAAACTACCAACAAAGCGGTAAAATGCGAGAATTAATATTGAGGGGTTCTCTCTCACTAAACGAATTTGTTTAACGTCGTTTACTCGATGGGTGACTCATATTTTAAGGACAACACCAATGGTACCTCAAGGGGGACTTTCCCCAATGCTTCTCAAAGTCACGACGAAGGTCATGGTTCCCTCGAACCTTGGGAACCCAAACTTGAATCACGTTGACAATGTTATTGATGAACTTTTTAAATACTCAGGGAGACTTGTTTATTTTCTTGGACCCTTTTTTTTTCTTCTCTTCCTTACCCAATCTAGCTTACTTAAAATGCCCAACTTCCTTAAAATGCTCCTGCATGTCTTCAATGATCACTTAACGTATTGTTTTTCCTCTAATTTCTTGGTTGGTTCCCCTCGGTCTTGTACTTCATCCACTTGACTTACATCTTTCTTAGCACTGAGCTTAAATTTCTCGCCCTATTGTTCGCTCCTCTGTGCTTGATTATTGAATGTAAACTTTCTTCACCAACTCTCATAACTAGTTCACCTCTTTCAACTTCCACTAAAGAACTATTTTTTTATTATCAAGCGTAACAACCGAGGCTCGAACTTGAGATCTCAAGAAAAGCAAGCGCGCTTTAAGCCAATTGCCTCGTTGATGGTTGTTATCCACTAAAGCACATGCAGTAGCTAATAAGAATCGACGGTCAAGGATCAAAGAAACCCGGAGTCTACCTTATAGTTAACCACGATAAAGCCGACGGAAAACTGAAAGGCCCGACCCCTACTAAGATGTCTTCTACTATCTTGCTTAGTCTTATTTATGATAAACTGATATGCTAGTTGAATCACCATGCCGGTCTTCTTCAGTTGACTAATGCTCAACCTCCAGTAGACCGATAAGAGCATAATATTCACTCTATCACCAAGATCACAAAGTGCCTTTATGTTCTTCTTCTTACCAATCCTATACGGAATAGTGAAACTTTTGGGATCGCCTTGCTTCGCTGGTAGTTCCTTCTTCATGATTGCACTACTATCTTGACTCAAACTAACTTTGGCTAATTCTATTTGTTAGGATTTCCTTGAAGAACTTGTGTTATTAAGAAGCTCTCTCTAAAACTTTCAACTTTAAAATGTTGATGTGCAATTGCCTCTACACGTTTACAAATTTCCTAAACTCGGAATCGTCATCCTGTTTCTTTTTAGGAGCCTTTGAGGTAGGGAGGAGGTGGTCTAAGTAACTCAAACCCGATCCTTATCTTCGCCTTTCACGCTCTAACTCCTCAATGTTCAAGCCACCATCACCTACATTCGAAGCCTTTATAAAAGAACTTGAAGCAACCTCATCTTCATCACTCGAAATCTCATCTTCCCTAGCCCTTTGATTGCACACGAGTTGCCTCATCTACATTATGAACAGTCTTAAGTTTGACAACCATAACTTGACTCTTGCCTTTGTCTAGCCTAGGGTCAATAATGTCACTAAGAAGCGCTATCCTAGAAGTTTGATTTCGGGCTAATTGTCCCACTTGATTTTCTAAAATCTTTATGAAAGCACCAAAGTTAAGCAATAAAGTTTCAAAAACTTGCATTTGCGTGAAAATGGCTTCCATATATGCATCTTGCCTTGTATCTCGTGCCTCAGACGCAATAATGATATATTTATTAGTTCTTCTATAGAGTTGGAGGAGGTGGAAGAGATATATATATGGTTACTCATCTTGAGGCTCTTAAATTAGTTTTGGACTTGAAAGCCATTAATATACCACAAAAAACTTTGGTGCTGCCCTTGATGTTGTTGTTGCTTGTGTTTTTTGGGAGTGTTCTGAACATGATAGTACTCTGGGCATTAACTTGTTTGTTGTATTGGCCCGATTGAAAGATATTTTCTCCTTAATTCCCACACTTGTAATCTGGAGCCCGATTCCAATCTTCATTGTAACTATAGGGTTGAGACTCATAGTTCCTCTGCTTGCTCCCAATATATACCACATTTTGGGGGATTTAAGGACACAACTCATAATCATGTCCACCACCAAAAATCACACGCGAAGTATAAATAAGATTAGTTGAGCCTTTAATCCTTGAGTAGACCCCAACGTGAATTTCTTCACTTGGCCTTGCATAGAAGCTAGATCCAATATAATCTCTTTGTATTGACTTGAATTAACCCCTGAAGATGATACTCCCCTATATGAACTCTCGTGACTTTTGTTCTCGGCTATCTTGTTAATGATCTCCTCACATCTAAGATATCAAAAAGAGAACATTACTTCTCCCGCAACGGTATCACATATATACCTAAATGTGGAGAAAAGACTGGTGTAGAAGGCTTCCACGAGATCATGCCGAGAGATGCCATGATTAGGGCATCAATTAAGCAATTGGTTGAACCGATTCCATGCTTTATAAAAATGCTACCCGTCGAGGTGCAAAAATCTGCTAACCTATTAGGTCGGCGCAGTCCAAATATTTCATGAGACAGCCTAACATGGGTTTAATATTCCTTCTGCTGCTTACATTATAATCATGAAACCATTACTGATATATAGATATTTCAGAAGGGCCTAAAATGCTGGGCAAGTCAAATAACATACTTTCAAGGGTTTATCATAGTCTCGATAATCGATACAAGCAACAGTTCCATTGGGAAATTTCCACAGCGTCCATAGAAAAAAAAAAGTCCCAAGTCTAACAAGTCACGAGAACATTTGAGAATCAGACAATTACTACCGAAACCAAGGAGTTCCAAAATCATATCAGTCTCTTCTGAGATCCATGTATTCCCGACGAATACCTTCAGCATTTAAGACCACAATTTCCAGCTTATCCCCCTGTCAACATTCAAGGAAGGTTAGCAAAGAGGTACGTATTAAATTCAGACAAAAAAAAAAAACTACCAACTTATGTCCAACGTTTCCAATCCAATACAACATAAGCTGCAAAGGACAGAAGCCTTTTTTATCAAATTTCACATCAACTTAATGCATAAATTTTTTCTTCCATTGATCTAGGACTTATAGTCAAAGGTGCTTTATGTATAATTTTATACAAAATAAATATGAAGAGAATTCTTTCAAAAAGCAAATATTTAAACATTGACTATCATAGTTAGGTGTAATAACAAGTTCAAAACAAAATGATTAATCTGATACCAAAAGTCGTTGCTTTACCAAACGGTCATTGCCGATATACAATATACCAAAGATTCTATTCAATTTAACAGGGACGAAAGTCACGAAACATACCATCTCTAAAATCTTTTTTAGTATATTTTAAAGAGCCATAATAAAACTTTCAGAATTTCAGTTGAGGCAGGAACCCTCTTCCAGTATCCCTTAATTTGTTTATTATTTAACTCACATTTTTATAGCTTGCTAGTTATAGCTTTACCTGATTTTGGTCCAAGGTGCCAGAGCAAGTATAAACCAAATTAAAATGTTACCATGCACATGCAATACAGATATGCAATATAATGTACAGTCTACAGTCTAGAATAAAAAAAATATCCAGCATGCAAAGCCTGCCCCACAAAGAGGATCACCATCATCTAGAATCTAGGGAATAAAAAAGGTAGACGAAATTACATTCTCCAGAAACCAGAAATACCATGAAAGCATGCAGAGAACATTTTTAAAAATAAAAGGGAGCAGAAATCATGAGATTTAATGAACTCACTGTATATATATCTCTCTCAGTTGCAGATGCAAAAACAGTTTTGACCAAATCAATTGCTTCAGATTCAATGAGGGGAGTAACAGCATCCTGCACAAGGTTACAACATAGAATCTATAATCAGAGGCACCGATAGAATAGTATTTCTAACACAAAATAAGCAAAAAGCGGTCAGAGTCAAGGGCCCACCACAGCTGGTAATAAGAGTGGACTGGGAGATTTCAGCTGGTTATCCAGAAAAGGCATGATGAGTGTGGATCCAGATCCCTGGGAGCTATACCCAACCCTCTCATAGGAACCAACAGCATCATATGTAAAGACACAGCCCTTTCCTGCAGTAGTAGGCTAGTATCAATAATTTCTTCATAAGGGAAAAGGGGGCAAGGAAGTGACTGAAAAATCCAAACATGTACCTTCACTATCAAGGCCTCCTAAAACATTGAATGCATAATAAGGAAAGAAACGTTTGTAGTACAAGGTATTAGAGAGCAATTGAGCCATGGCAGGGCAGCTCATTTGCTTGTTGTGTTGATGCTGATAAATCTGTGTCAAGTAAAAGAAGATACAGCATCAATACCAGAACACATTTCCAAATTACCAACCAGACAACCAATATACTGCCTGCTGACAATAAACCTCACACTGTCGAGCTAGCATTGTTGGAAGTCCTAGGATTGGTATAAAAAAAAATAACTTGGAAGGCCAGGATATATCCTCTTAAACTTAACCGCAGCTATAGTTCTTTATTAATTAAACACATCATAAATTTGTAGAAATATATTGAAGTTGAAAATATTGGTACGTTAATATGACCCAACAATCTAACAGATTTGATTCTTGAATTTCAATTTTAGACTAAGAGCACCATGGCAATGAAGACATAAATGATATATCATGGATGAATATTCAGGTGCAGTTGAAACAAAAGATATTTTCAAAAGGTAAGGGCCAAAATATTATATTCTTCCTCATTGTACTCATATCCTGTTACTTAGTGTTCTCCTACAGCATGAGAACTTCAGGATAAAGTATGAAGCGTACATACTCCTCTAATTCTAATCTCCATGGTAAATGTAAGTCATAGTGAAACTGATGAACCACTAAATGAAGACTAGGTTTTGCCTCCTCCCAAACTGCACTCTAAAAGAACATAGGAAAGCAAAACTGAGACAATTCCGGTCTCATGGTGCGCAGTCCATCACTAATGGAAAGCAGTCACACTTAGCAATCTTCTTGTTCCTATACATTGAAGATTGTTTTATGTAAATGAATGTCAGCAGCCACTAAACCCCGGCACCCTTGCTTTTCATGCAAGAGCACAAAGTTCAATTGAACAAGTGGGTTAATAATCCACTTAGAACTAACAACTAAAGCTAATAGATTAATCTCTATCATTAAGTGAAGCTACCCTCTGCCCAATAGAAAAAATAAATAATAAACTACTAGTCAAGTAAGAAAAAAGTCAATTTACTAGATTAACCATACAAAATTTTGAAGAAATACAATTTCTACTCATCAAATTCATTCTGAAAAGTGGTAATCCACATAAAAGTATAGCACAATGAAATTATTAACGAATATGAAAGCAAATACAAAATTAAACCTTACCAAGTGCCTAGCTGATAAGTGCTTTTGTAAAGCTTTGACATCAGCTTGAAATCCAGAAGATGCCATAACAGCTTTGTCTGCCCTGCAAGTCCCACCAACAAAACATAATATAAGCAAAAGTTGACGTACATGAGTCCAATTCCACTACATATTTTAGACCAAAATAGCTTTTGACATTAAACACCCAGTTTGTGCCTGACATACACAAGGTTGCCCAAAATGGAGAGTTTAGGTAGCGTAGGTTAAATGTACCACACAAAAATTGTCATCAAATAAACTAACTGACTGTCATATGCCCAGAGGAAAAGTTTGCTGTGATTTCAATGGCCTCTAATCATGTAATAAGGACATAACTTTAGAAGAATCATTAAATATCTTCATATTCTCTTTGATTTGAAGGGAAAAGATGAAGCAGGACATCGGGTCTGATTCTTGCTTAGGATTAGTTTAAGATTATTTATCAGCTTACAATCTTAAATAGGACCACTCTTAGTTTTTAGTTCAATATTAGGATTCTTGTTATTAGTGTAAATAGGGGTTGATGAAACACAATAGCAGATTTGTTTTCCTTTTAAATTTATTCAAGTGGTTTATTTTATACCCTAATTATCTGTTCCATCCCCAATCAGCCTAATCCCTGCCCCCAAGTCAAGTAGTATCAGAGCTGAAATATCTTGTAATCCAACACAGATTTTATCCAGGGAACTAAGGTTTGCCTAGGTTAGAAGTTTTGAACACAACCCGTCTAGATTCCAAAAGATCTTGTGGTTGACAAAGAAGTTGAGGATGTGAACCACTTTCTTAAAGTTGGACCTGCAAAGCAAGTGGCACTAGGTATGTTTGAAATACCAATACTAAATGCTATTGAACTTAATAGAAGAGGAATGAGTGTTGAAGTTGCTTATTTCCATGGAAAGCTGCTAGCATAAATAAGGGTTGATGGTACACAAAAAGCAGATCTGTCCCAAACCCAATCAACTCTATTTTAGCTCTAATTGTTGAATCCTGATTACCCTAATCCCATCCCCTATGTCAAGTAGAATCAGATTTGAAGGATCCTTTTAATCCTGCAGAATTTTACCTAGGAAACTAAGGTAGGTCATGGTAGAGGAAGAAGTTGAGGATGTGAACCATTTACATAAAGTTGGACCTGCAAACCAAGTGGCAAGAGGTGGATTGGAAATACCACCACTGCATGCCCATTGATTTGAATGGAAGAGGAATAAGAGTTGAAGTTGCTTATTTCCATGGAAAGATACATGCAGAGCATTATTTGGATTGGGAAGAGTTAAACTCCATCTCCTCGCTATTTTCCTTATAAACTATAATGAAAATAGCGAGGAGATAGAGGAAGCTGATAATTCATCCTTTACAAGGTAAGTACTCAGCAATACAAAGAGGAATGTTCGAAGCTCCAATTCTTACTCTGGAACAGTTCTTAGCCACGGTGGAAGACCAGTGGAGTTTCGGTGAGAAGTTGATTGATTCTAAAGATTATTCGATGTATGGCCTACAGTTCTAGCTTTGAGCACTCAATTTAGAGGTTTTGAGGAATTAAAGAAAGCAGTACAGCTCTGATCCTAATGGTTGATTTTGCATGGTTTTTCACATGTAATAAACTTCCAGTACAAAAGATTCTTGGTTAGGAAAACCAAGAATGGTGGCTCTTGGATAGCTGAACATGAGCTAAAAAGAGTTGATTCATGCATATATGATGAGTATCAAGACCTACTTGTTGGAGCCTAGTCCTTTTGACACGGGGCGATTGATGCAAGAACATCGGATCTGAATAAGAAGTTCCTTTTCATTTTTATTTAGGATTTTCGCTTAAAATTAGTTAAGGATTATGGTCAACTTCCAATCTCTGAACAGGTCAAAAGGCTTGGACATAAGAGCGTGTTGTCATCCACAACTAGAACAAAAGAATGCAGAACATTACATAGTCAACAGATTCACTATATTTCCGTAAAAGTTTAGATCAGAATAGCATTAGTCAGTAGAATCCAAAATCTAAATAATAAAAAAAAAAAATACTTTCCTGTCTTTTAACCACATAAAGGCCTACAGAACTTTGATTCAGCAAAATATCTACAATCATTTCTCATAGAAGAGGATATAAAATGGTGATCTATTACCGACCTTTCTCTTTTTTTCCTAAAGTATGACATTGTAACCTACAGTAGCACTAACAATTCAGTCTGCACATCAAGTTGCAGATAATATCAGCATAAGAGCATACATGCCCAATAAGGCTATAAATACAAACAATTATAAACCTAAAGTTAGGTTTAACCAACACAAATGAACTTTCCTCGAGGAAAGTGGGATGCATGTGCTGACAACAATCTGATTAGGCTTGAAAGATGAATCTACATCACCCTTTGAAAAGGGGAATGCCTAGTAAGTTCCTCCAAATTCCATTTCTTTGTTTAATCAGATTACTCAGTATAGGAATGATCCAGTTTTCTAGACCAGAAAATACACCATTTAAAAGGAGCCACCAATATCATTTCCAGAAATTCACTTTAAATCCTCCATTCATTTGTTATTAAAAAAATTGTTATAAGAAACAATAACTAACCAAATTACTAGATGCTTCCCAAATTTTTTCAACACAACCAAAATTTTCACCTCAAATCCATTAAAAATCCATCCTTTTCCCCTTTCAAAAACCCATCAATAAGTATCAATAAAAAAAATCCTTAAAATAAGAACTATAGGCCAAATTCAGATACCATGAGCCGAGTCAAAACAAAGGCAGGCTAGGAGGAGAGCTTACAGTTTACAGATTTTGGAGTAGTCGCGAGTGAGGATATTATAACCCGTGGACATCCTCGTGTCGGCCGCAATCACGCAGTAATTGGCTCCAGCAATCGCCACACAAGATCTTCACAACATCAAAAAACGGAACATTATTAGCATCAGACGAAAAAAAAACAAAAAAAAAAAAAAACAAAAAAGAAGAAGAAGATCAACGCAAAGAGAGAGAGTGTGTGTGTGTACCCTCCATTGTTGTCATAGGGAGACCAGTTAGCTTGCTGCTTGGTCATGGTGGTGAATAATGAGAGAAGAAGAAGACGAGAAGTGGGTGTAGCTAGCTAGGGCTTGAAACTATGCAAATCGAGCTCTGTCTCGGTCTCGGTCTCGGCTTCGCCTTTTTATTCTTCAGATCTCTCTCTCTCTCTGGCTTTGCCATCAAGAAACCAAACAGTACATGGCAACACGGCGTCGTATCAGTTTAGAGTAGGCCCAACCCAAAAAGACACAGCTATTTGCTGCACCTTGGGTCTCCACGCTTGTACTTAAGCCCGTTTGGGTTTTAGCGAAACTCAGGCCCATTTTTAATACCAATCTAGAGTAAGTCATCCAGTGACGTCATGGAAACCATTACGTTTGAGGATGTCCGTATCCAAAGAACAATAATGTCCAATTTAAAAGCGTGACGAGGGCGTCACCTGGATTAGGTGGGGGAGAATGTTACGGGCCGAATGTACATGACGCAAAATTTCTATCCGGATGGCAAAAAGGTAACACCCAAACAGAATCCATAAGGACTTGGATAGCTCGGAAAAACGCAAGACTTGCACATGTGAATGTTGTTTGCAAATGGATCCTAGGTAAGGTCAAGCTCAAATAAAAGGCCAAATTTATGCATGTCCAACCCAAGAAACCATGGAGCTTGCAAGTTGCCCTATACTTGTAGAACTTTTCAGAAACTTTTCTTTCTAACATTTCTAGGATATTTCTAGATAATTATAGAGTTATGTGATATTTGGTAGAAGAGTAGAAATTCTTTAGATGAAAAATCTTGGCCATTGATTATGTTCATGCACTTTTAATCCCAGTTGTCCATTTAGATAGGACCCTAATATAAATATGTGGGAGCTTCATTTCCTCAAACCATCCTCTGCATTTTGTAAATATCTCTTGTGTGAAATTAACATTCCTTTGTGCATTTCTTTCATACTTCTTTTCCTTTGTGCTCCTTTTTTAATTTGCAAGTGGAAAAACTGACTTAAACTAGCACACGAATTAAGTGTCGAACGCCCGCACAAATTGTTAGAAAAAGCATTCGATCGGTTACATAAATCCTACTATTTTAACAAATACCTAGATCTATAATGACAAATGACTTAGACCTATATGATGACCTTAACTTAATTGGGCTAATTTCTAATTATTAAATAGTTTCGCGTTTTTATCATCCTCTTGTTTTATAAACTCATTAAAGAAAAAATTATCTATAGGACAAGGGTCAAAGCTTGTTATCAAATCTAGAAACATCGTGAACATGACATCTTGGTTCACTAACTTCAAAATGTCTTTAGCTCGGTCAGATAAAGACATGAATTGAGGTGATCTACTTGACCGCATATAGGAAACTAGACTTCCGTTGAAGTCTCCTACAAGTGGGTAGACTGTTGTTGATTAAGAGTCTTCCCTCGAAGGAACCTCGCCAAAGCACCTTAGGATGTGGTTCGACTCTATGCGAACGTGGATGCTGATGATATGATTTGTTTGTTCGTCAGGCATGTCGTCTAACTTCTTATAGACTCTTGTTGACATGTATTTGTATATACAATAGTCTTATCGTTCTCTAAGAACTTCACCGAAAGAGTGTAAACAATTATTGAGCTTTTTCAACTGATAAACAATGGCAGTTCAGAGGAACAAGTAAAACTAGAAACGATGAAATGAAATTATTTGAGTACCTTTAACTTCATTTGACTCGATCCATGATGGTGTGAAAATGCAGAATCCATGTGCCACAATACTTTGTTGCAAGAGAAAGAAGGAGATGGTAAGATTTGGACCAAATCAATTCATATTGAACCGGTCTGATTTAGTCACAAAAAAAGAAGAAAATAAATTGAAATAGATTTGAATTTTGAGCCAATAACAAGAATAAAAATGACTTAAAAAATATTGGATTTGATTTAAAACAAAAAGGCCCCAAAAAATAAAATAACAAACAACATACTATACTCGACAAAAATACTGAAATGTCCCAATGACGAAAGTGTAAAATCACATAACACAACACAACAAATTACAATAAAAACTACGCACAAGAAATTAATAAAACTAAACAAAAAGTTGATTTTGCTCTAATTTTGAATTATTATACAAATTAGTGATTTTAAACAACTATTGTCATCACTAAAACTTTAGAGACAATTACTATTCGAGTACAGAATTAGGTGTCAACAATAGTCATATGGAGAAGAAACAAAGTAAGAATGGTGCTTTAGTGACACAAAAAGTGAAAACTAGAGCACATGGCACATTGCAAATGAGCCTAACAATAGTTCCCAAGGGCAATGTAAACAAACTAAAGAGGTAGTTAACAAAATCACAGTTTGTCACAGCCAAAAGAAGCTTGTTTTTTCTCATTGTCAACACAGATTTTGAGCTCCAACTCTTGTGTGAATTATGCCATAGAAGAGAGCCTATAGGAAGATGACATTGAAAACAAACAATTTGGTTAGTAAAATATCAGAACTGGAGAAGCAACTCTTATATATGATCTTTTGAATTATTTGCTTAATTTCAATTTCAATAAACCTTTCCAGTTCAAGAACTTGCTTTTCCATTTACCCGTAGACCCTTTGCATTCTTACAAGAGAACTCTTTATTTCTATCATATGAGTTTTTTTTTTGTTACAAAAGGAAAGATAAAAAACTAAGCAGGAACTAAACGCCCAGTAGAGGCACCTCTAATGTCCTCCCTCAGCAGCTCATGCACTCCGGTTGGAATGTCTCTGTGCAGTACCAACGTTGCTACTTCCGCCTGCCCAATATTTGCCATTGCATCGGCCACCTTATTCCCTTCTCTATAAGTGTGGTTCACCACCACCTGCCATTCTTTGTTTATCAGCTGGACAATATCATCCAACACAGCTTGAGCCGCCCGACCTACTGCCATTTTGTCATTTACAGCCTCCACCACAACCAGCGAATCAACATTGACCTCCACCCTCCGCCAACCTTCTATCCAGGCTATTTCCAGCCCCGCCCTTAGTCCACATAACTCGGCCACCGTGATCGAGCAGTGTCCCAAATTTCCAGAGAACCCCAGGAGCCACCGTCCATCTTGATTTCGGAACACCCCACCATACGAGGCTTTGCCCGGATTGCCTTTCGCTGCACCATCACAATCAAGCTTTACCCATCCCAATGACGGTTGTTTCTATGCCACCTGAATAATGGTTCGGGGTCGTTTCATTTTATTCTTGGCTAGCGCAGCAGAAACATATTCAGCTTCTCGTAACACTAAGTTCACCGGGAATTTTGGAACAACAAAATCAGCTTGAAATAACGCAGCACACCTCCATCTCCATATGTACCATAAGGCCGCTCCAAACACCCAGCCCCACCGTAAAGATCCAACCATAGTGTGCATGTTTGATAAATTGAAATCAACCCGTTCCTCAATTCTCAACCCAAAGAAATTTTGTTTCCATGACTCTAGAACTACACGATTCGAGTTTTGATTCTTATATAATTTGTCACCCAACACTACATAGATCAGCAAGCAGTTACTTAGTGTCTTTAATACTAAATGCAACAAAATTGTAAGCTCATCAAAATAAAATTGGAATGCTGATGTGATATATGCTACTGAATATGTGAGATACTAATTTAAAAATGATAATAGTGTTTAAAAACTGATGAAGCTGTCAATAAAACCATGTGCTGCTACCAAGACATGTTGGGCCAAGTGGTTAAAACACTTTGGATTCCCTCTGAGATCTCAAGTTCGAG
>JAYMTF010002312.1:0-18731 GCA_036897485.1 Pelargonium nanum | reverse complement strand
AGGCAAAGTCAATGGCCTCGCAAATTTTTTGCGAGACATTTTGCTAGGCATTTTGCTAGGCAACTTTTGCGAGGCATTTTGCTAGGCACTTACTTGCCTCGCAAATTTCCCTAGCAAATTGCCTCGCAAAAATTTGCGAGGGTGATATTTGCGAGGCAAATTTTGCCTAGCAAAATGCCTAGCAAAACGGTTTTTGCCTAGCAAATGCCTAGCCAAATTCCCTAGCAAATTCAGATTTTTCTTGTAGTGATTGTAACAAGCATAACTCAAATCTTCTATTCCAGGGATCACGTGTTGATGATGAAAACAATGATGAACTTAGGCTCACCTTTAGAAGAAGGCTTGATGATGAAAACAGTGATAGAAAAGACCAGAAAAATTCAAAGAAGCTTAGAAGAACAAGGATGAATTTAAGTTAAAGAGAAGTTAAGCGGTCTCTCTCACTTGGATAATGAGTCTTGTCGTAGAAGGCAAGTATTGGAAAGTCTAGGGTTGCGTTAGGCTGTTTACGGTAGCAAAAGGCGGCGGCGACTAGGGTTATGGAGAACGAAGGCATTATTCCAATGACGGTTGGCGAAGGTTCTGGTGCTGACTCCATTGATCCAACGGAGTCCATGGCTAAGGAGTTGGCGGGTCTGTCGTTAGTTGAGGAGGACGAGGTAGTGCTTGAGTTTGGCGACGACGATGCATCTGCGGAGAAGAAGAGCAGCACTGTATGGAGTTATGTCGGAAGGTTCCATACCGACAGTCCAATAAACTATCTGAATATGCAACAACAAATGGTTGGGGCGTGGAGGCCGGTTATGGGGGTCACTATCCAGGAGCTGACAGGTACCGGAAGAGGTAAGCCGAAGCAACAACGTTTCTTATTTGAATTTTATGATGAGAATGATTCTCTACGGGTGATGGAGAAGGCCCCATGGTTGTTCAATAGGCATGTCCTTGTTCTCAAACGGCTGGAGTTTGACAATCATCCATTGACTGTAGATTTATGGTTCATTAATATATGGGTGCAAGCAAGGGGAATTCCGAAGGGACGTATCACTGACCGAGTTTGTCAGGGCCTTGGTAACGCAATTGAGAAGTATGTGAAAGTTGATCCGAATAACTTTCGGGGTGGTTGGTGCTCTTATGCTCGAATCCGAGTGGAGTTCGATGTTCGTAATCCACTTCGTAAATCAGTGACATTGAATTTTATTGGTTGTGGTCGTTCGACGATCACATTCTCATACGAAAAGCTCCATATTTTCTGTTTTTACTGCGGTCATCTTGGGCACATTGAGAAGAACTGTACTTTGCTTCGGGCAAACCCAAATGCGGGAGTGATTCGTGCTTATGGTGTGGAATTGAATGCACCGAGGGGGAGGAGAAATCAAATAGGTGACCAGTGGATTAAGGCGGGTGAAGACACTCCATGGACCCCGGTAGTGCCGCAATATGTCACTCAAGCTTCTTCGGCTCAACATTCGGGTTCCAATGATAAGGAGGTCAACCAAGCAGCAAAAAGGAAGAGAGGTGAACCAGCAACACATAATTCTTCGACTGGGCCAACAAACTTGAATATGGCAGACCCGACAAAATAGGTCTGCCCGGAACAATGAGTCTCCTAGATTGTAACTGCCGTGGGATGGGCAACCCACAGACAGTTCAGGTCCTCCTCAACCTTGTCTGAGAGAAATCTCCTGATTTAGTTTTTCTGTGTGAAACAAAGAGAAGTAGATTGAACTTGGAAGACTTGCGACATAAAGTGAAGATGATAAGTTGTTTTGCTGTAGATTGTGTAGGGAGAAGCGGCGGCTTGGCCCTTTTTTGAGTTGATCGGGTCCAAGTATCTCTACTAGGTCGGTCGAGATACTTTATTGATGTGATTGTAACCATGCAAAAATGGAATTCCTGACGCATTACGGGTTACTATGGTGAGCCTGACAGAGCTCAAAAGAGAGAGTCGTGGGAGAGACTCTGTAGGCTAGCTCAGTGCTCTGATAAACCTTGGTTATGTATAGGGGACTTTAATGATCTCCTATCTTCGGGAGAAAAGAGAGGTGATAGTTCTTATCCCGTTGCTTTGCTGGAAGGCTTTTCGAGTGCTATTGAGGATGCGGGCCTTCATGATATTGGTTTTGATGGGTACGATTTTTCTTGGAGGAGAGGAACGGGGGATAATACCTAAGTAGAAGAGCGATTGTATTGTGCTTTTGCGTCGAAAAGTTGGAGCCGAAAGTTTGAGTACTAGAAGCTTTACCACATTGCTTTTACTACATCGGATCATTGTCCGATTTTCCTATCCCCGCCAATACAGCCAGTGTCTCACCCAAGGGTTCGATTCAAATTTAAAAATCACTAGCTCAAAGACCTGGATTGTTCAAAAATTGTCCAAGCCGGCTGGTCGGGTAACTCTGTCTTGGAAAAAATTGAAAATTGTGGTGCTGAGTTGAGTAGATGGGGTCGTTCAGGACGGTTAATCTGAACCGTGAGGTCCGCTTGGAGAAAAATAAACTGGACAAATGGAGTAGGCGTACGGATCGGGATGGAAGACGGGAAGCTGAGGTGGCTCGGGTAGAATACTTGAGACTTTACAATGTCACGAGATATACTGTAAACAATGAGCTAAGGCTTAATGGCTGGCTGAAGGTGACAGTAACTTTCGCTTCTTTCACAGGTCGGCTTCGACTCGCAAAAAAGTGCATAAAATTGAAAAATTGAAAGACATCTCTAGTAATTGGGTTAAGGGAGCATGTGCAATTCGTGACTTGATGGAGAACTTTTATATTCAGAAATTTAAATCCCGCAGAACTAGAAATATGGGCCTAATTGATTCGGTTTCGGCAAAAGTCACGGCGGCTCAAAACCAAGCTCTTCGTGCCGAGTACAGTGAAGACGAAATTAAAGCAACCTTGTCTTCAATGCATCCCGATAAAACTCCTGGACCGGACGGTTTGGACCCTGCATTTTAGAAAAAAATTTGGCCTATAATATAATTGGGGACGACGTTACGAAAGCTTGCTTATCTTATTTAAGGGAGGGGCGGTTGCCTGAAGGTTTAAAAGATACTATTCTGGTATTAATTCCCAAAAAATTCTCTAATTCGTCGATAAATGATCTTCGTCCCACTGCGCTTTGAAATGTGTTCTACAAGGTTGTTTCAAAGACTCTGGCAAACAGGTTGAAGCATATTATTAAGTCAGTTATTTCGGATAATCAGAGAGCATTTATTCCGGGTAGCCTAATTTCTTACAATGTTTGTATCGCGAGTGAAGTATTTCATTTTTTCCATAGAAAAAATGATAGAAAAATAGTTGGGCGGCTCTTAAACTTGATATGGAGAAAGCGTACGATTCAGTGGAGTGGGAGTTTCTGAATTTAATGGTCAAGAAGTTGGTTTCGCGGATAGATAGGTTGATATGGTCATGTGGTGTGTTCGCTCTGTCAGGTTTCAGGTAGAATTCGAGAAGGAATTGTCAGGGGTTATTATTCCGGAAAGAGGTCTCAGACAAGGTGATCCTCTATCCCCGTATTTATTTCGAGAGGTGATCCGGGAATCTCTCACATTATCTTTGTGGACGATGCTCTAATTTTTTTCCGTGCTAATAGCGAGGAGGCTCAACATGTCAAGGACCTACTGCAACTCTATGAGGCGAGTTCGGGGCAACGCGTCAACCTGGGTAAGTCCTCTATTATGTTCAGTAAAAATGCTCTAGTTTGCACCCAAAATTTGATTGCTGAGCTGTTGGGGGTGAACCGGGTTGATAAGTTTGAAACATATTTGGGTGCTCCAATGATTTCCGGGCAGCAGCGCGTGAAGGCTTCGAGGAAGTAGTAGATAAAATTCGGGTTCGAGTAGCTTCGTGGCCCTCTAAAGCATTATCTAAAGTCGGAAAAGAAGTGTTAATCAAATCCATCGCATAGGCCATTCCGACATATAACATGAGCTTCTACTTGTTTCATGTTATTGTTTACAATCACATTGAGGCGATCATGAATAAATATTGGTGGGGCTCGGGTGGTAGACAATCACGGGGTATCCATTGGAAGGCGTGGAAGTCTTTGAGTGAGAGCAAGTTTGTGGGAGGCTTGGGCTTTCAAAAAATCAGAGAGTTTAACTTGGCTATGTTTGGTAAACAATTATGGAGGTTAATTCAAGCTCCAAATTCTTTATTTGGCCAGGTGTTTCGAGCGCGTTATTATCAAGATGGATCACCGTTAAATGCCCCAATTGGCGGAGTATTTGGTTGGCACAAAATTTACTTCAACAGGGGATCCATCAGAGAGTTGGGACGGGGAACGAGATCGGTATTGATGATCCATGGGTTCTCACTCTCCCTGGGTTCATTCCGATTTGCCGGGACTCGGTGTCAGCCCAAGATCAGATCGGGTTGAAGGTTGCAGATTTGCGGGATCCGGATTCTGGTAAATGGGATGTGCAAAAACTTTAGTCCATGTTTGCGTCTGATTCATGACAACATATTATTAAAATCCCAGTAAGTAGTAGAGGGCGAAGTGATTCTTGGTACTGGTCGGTGGAGAAGAATGGGTCGTACTTGGTTCGAAGCGCATATTCTCTTCTCACGAGAACCACGGGTCAGGCAGGAGGGATCCTGATTTGGAGGAAGCTGTGGGCTTTACAAGTGCAAGGTAAAGTCAATCACTTTTTTTAGTGAACTTTGGCTGGATGTTTACCGGTATTGGGTTCGCTGGTGGTTAAGGGAGTAGACGTTAACCCAACTTGTCCCAGGTGTGGTCACGAAAGGGAATCAGTAGTACATGCGATTCTCCATTGCCCTTTTTATCTTCGTTGTTGGGCGTCTATCGGACTCCGGAGGTTGTGCGTCTCGTCGAGCTCAGTGGGCGCTTGGCTTCAGGCTCTCCTGGATAGGAGGGATGAGGCGACTCTAATTCAAGTATTATATCTTGGATGGGGTCTTTGAAAAGCCCGAAATAATGGAATATGGAATGGTATTTGGATGGAGGTGTCTGAGATAGTGATGAAGGCTTCATCGGTTTGGGAGGAATGGAGTCGGGCGAGGTCCTCTTCGACGCGGCCAGAGCGTAGGTCGGACACTCCCCATCAGAATCAGGGTGGCCGCTGGGTGCCGCCGACGCCACCACCACTCAAAGTCAACACGGATGGGGTTGTATTTGAGCTGTCAGGTCGTTCGGGTGGCGGCTGGATAGTGCGGGACTGTTCCGGTAAGTGCGTTGGTGGAGGTCGAGTTGGTTGGCTTGGTTCGAATGCTGCTGAGGTGGTTGAGGCAATAACCATCAGGGAGGCACTCTCGTGGTTGAAGGATCAGAGGTTCGATAATTGATTATTGAGTCTGATTCTCAGGTTATTATTCAGGCTTTACAGACCGGAGGGGACGTTCCCAGTGCCTTGGGTCTGATTATAGATGATATTCGGTCCTTTATGGGACTTTTTCCGAATTTAAAGTTTAGTTTTGTGTTCCGATTTGCGAATCGGGTGGCCCATTATCTAGTTAGGTCGTCCGAGTCTTTGTCAGGTCCGTCAGAATGGACGGGTTCCATGTGTCCAATCCCGGTATATGATTTACTTTTGGATGATTTGAATTAATAAAGTTCATCATTCCCTCTAAAAATAAATGTGAACTTAAGTTCACCTTTGGGAGAGAACAAAACACTATTTCAGTGAAAAAATTCGAAATGGAATTAGTATGTAGTAATGTATTAGGAATCATGTGTAGAATATGTGCCGTGTTGAAACTTCACTATCATGTTAAATAAGTCATCTCTAATATGACACGAATTTTAAACATTTGTCATGAAGTCACAACATACGCGTTAAAATAATTTAGCTCAAAATTACAGAATTTGTCTCGACATGTCTAAATATACGGGTTGGCATTGCCATCATGACCCAAATATTTAGCTTTCTAATTTATTTGTCACGATGGCACAATACACGGTTAAAATAATTTAGCTCAAAATTACAAAATTTGTCTGTACATGTCTAAATATACGGGTTGGCATTGCCATCATGACCCAAATATTTAACTTTCTAATTTATAAAAAAAATTATTTATGTTTTTGTCCTTAAAATCGACATCTTTTAACATAAAAATATATGTTTTTCTATTTTAATAATTGTATTAATTTAATTATTTAGGTGGGCGGAGGCAGGGAGGTGGATGTGTATAGTGGAGAGGCTGGGTAGAGGGCTCAACGATGGCGGATGATCTTGCTATTCGCGAAGCTCTATTTTGGATCAAGAGGATGGGTTGGAACTAAGTAAACTTGAAAGATGATAACCCAATATGCATAATGAGCATGAGTTAGTGATAAATGATTGTATTATATTAGCTAATAGTATATGAAATGTTTTCTTTTTCATGTGTTCAGCGTTTTGTTTCTTTTTCATGTGTTAAGCGTTTTGCGAATAAGGTAATTCATTGTCTTGCAAGAACCTTTAGTTCAAATTTGATCCAAAGTTTCAAAATATTTGCATGACTTAATTCAGTTTTATTATTTGATTGAAATTAATATTATGCCTTACTACTTAGGAAATTAAGACTAGAAACTGAGTGCAAACAATATAATTTTTATTTTATTTTATAGTAAAGTGTCAAATTGAGTATGTGCATTGTGGATATTCTTATATTCTAACCAATTTTTAATTACTGCACATTGATTGCTTATCTTAAAACTCGCATTATTATTTATAGCTTTTTACACACTTACATTACAAGGGCTCATACAAGGTGACACATGAAAAAACCTAAAGACTCAAAGGGTTTCTACTGAATTTGAACATCAATAACCTTGCGCTCCACTTTGGTTTTGGGAACGGAAATGAAGAGCACACCGTTCTTCAACTCGGCCTTAACATTTTCCTTGTCGCAATTGTCGGGAAGCTGAAGCCGAGTGTTGTACGAGCTATAACTACTACTCGACCACGAATCCTCTCCTCCCTCTTCCTTGTTCTTGTGCTCTCCCTTAATCACCAGCACATCGTCCTCCACCGATACCTTCACGTCGTCCTTGGACAGTCCCGGCATGTCGAATCGCATTTTGATCTCGTGCTCTTCGTCTTTAATGTCCCACGGCGCACGAATCTCCCCTGAACCTCCTCTGCTTCTGCCCGGAAATGTCATCGCATCTTCGAACACCCTATCCATCGTGTCCAGCATCTGCCTCATTGTTCTCATTGGGGACAACGGATCCAACAAACCTGTAAATAAACAATGTTAGGTACTTTCTCTAACAGCGTATAACTAACTATGATAAGAAGTTTCGGTTGGCACATTTGCTGATAAAAAAGAGAGTATATATGTATACTTACCGAAAGGAGAGATGTCCATAGCCAAGCGTCTAGGCTTCTTCTCCACGGCGGTTCCTTGGTTGTTTCCTTGACTGACGTGCACGTCCACGGCCGTGTCTTTGTTGTCTCCGGTGGCCTGAGCTCTCACCGGAGAGAGCTTGGTGCTCTTAGATGGAAAGAAAGCAGAGAAAGGTGTCACTGGCCTTGTGGTGGAAGGCAAGGCTTTGTTGGAGAGCATAGGCGAGGATGAGCAAGTGAGTGTTGAAGCCATTGAAATGTAGATGGGAGTGAAGAGCAGTTACTTGAGAATTGAGATTGTTGATTTTGGTGCTTTTGTCGATGAAGTGATGGAGAAGAAATGGAAGGATTGGGATTATTTATAGAGGTGGGGAAGTGAAGTGAGCATGGATGGAGACGGAGAGGAGAGGAGGGGTCTTGAAGGTTTGAGATGAGGTGTGAAATTTCTAGACCCAGCAACACTTGTCACCTTTTGTCCGGCTCATCCACCCCTATTTCTTCTACATTTTTCTCATTATTTCCCGAAACATTCTCATCAGTAATTTCCAAACATGTATCGATTCAAATCAATAATAATATTATTATAATAAGAAAAATGGATATTAGTGCATTCATATAATCTTATATCAATGCATTTTTAAAAGGAATAAAAGTCCAAAAGTTCCCCGAACTTGTAAAAAGTCACCGTTTTAGTCTCTGAACTTTGATATTTTGGGTCAAAGAGGTCTGTGCCGTTAGTTCGAGTTAATTCACCGTTAACTTTGCTGACGTGGCACTGACGTGGACTAAAAATTATTATTAAATTACACATATGGCACTGACATGTCCATCAAACAATTAAATTAAAGGGGTAATAACAGTGAACCACCCTGTGTTTGAACCCAATAACACACGACCCCCCTCTATTTTCGAAGTTGACAACTAACTACCCTGCTTAATTACTAAACGTGTAAAAGAGGATGCAGTTAACAAAGCATTTAAAAAGTCAATAATGCCCTTGGTCTAATTGAAGAGCAATAAATAGTGCATCTTCTTCTTCCTTTGTCTTTTGCTGAGGTAACCAAAAGCTTTCATTTTTTTTAACACTGTCAATTTGTATGGTCCCTAAATAGTTGGAGTACTAAGCAAAGGATGAAAAACTTCTGATTTGGAGAAGGAAGAAGAAAGGTCGCTGAGCGTAGCTAAAAGTAGGAGAAAATAGTAAAAGAGAAAGCTTGCTCGAGCGACCATGGCGGTGGCGGTGCCCCAAGTCTTTGGTCCTGTTGGAGCTCGTCATCTCTAGCAATGAGTTCCCCACCAGTCTACTCAAGAACAATCAAAACAAACCCAACACCGGTACTGTAAAAAGACCCAATTTTTTTCAAATGGGGTTTCTAAGGTTTATGGTGAGCAGACTAAAATGTCGAGAATGGAAGAGATCGTGGTGGTTTTGTATGGGAAAAATGAGAGATACTTTGTGAGGAAAGTAGGGAAAAGTGGTTAGCTGAAAGAGTAAGAAAACTATACCAGAATGAGAGAACTTGGAGGCAGAGCTTTTTGGGAAGGAAGAGACAAATGAGTTAGGTTTTGTGGTTGCTTTTGTTGATAAAAACAATTGAGCAGTGAAGCTGTTTTTCGAGAAGTCATGGATGCTCTTTCGTTGCTGCAAATACTCTACTTTTAAAAAAATTTGTAAGATCTTCAACTAGCGTTGAAGAAGATGTCATGTACCTGTACTAAAGGATATTAAGGGAATTATAAAAAATATTACCTCATGTGACTTGTACATGCTAACAGAAGTGAGAATATTCCATTTTTTAACGTTTCACATGTCCAATAATTAAATATGGTAGTTAATTGTTGACTTCGAAAATAGAGGGGGTCATGTGTTTTTGGGTCCAAACACAGGGTGGTTCATTGTAATTACCCTTAAATTAAATTATTGTGACACTTGTCACCCTTAAATTGGTCCAAAAATTATTATTATTATTTTGTTAATTTAAATTAATTTTACAATTATGACATTCACTTTTCTTTTATTTCCCATTTTACCCTAACCTTTTCCCTTCCAAATTTCAAGATCTTGTTTTTCTTTTCTATTCAGATTTCCCAATAATCATTCAATCTTGATTTTGGTTTGATGGTTAAGGGAGAGAAAATATATGAGTCGCCGCCACTGCCACTACAGCAACCGGCACATCCTCGTTGGGGCGTGTCTCCTACAATCCACCCTAACTCGAAGGAAACCGCCCCTATCATCCGGCGATGACGACGGTGCGTGGTCTTAATCTGGCCTTGGGCTTGGGAATCAGGGTTCGCCGGCGGCGATTTTTGATGCTCCTGATTCACTGATCGCGGTGATGGCGGCGACTACTACTGCTCGTGGCTCTAGGCTTCTGGGCTCCTAACTTTTGTGAATCGATTTTTTATTTCTGATGATTAAAAAATTGAATTTGAATATCTAGTAGGTGAAATATATGGTGTGTTTAAACTCGTGATTATTGAGATTATTATTCATGGATGGTTCTTTGGTGCCGGGTAATTGAAGTTTTGAATGTGTCGATAGGGATAGTTTAATGTTTGAGTTGAGGATGAAGATGGTATAAATGAATAAAATTGAAAACAAAAGAGAATAAATGAGTGAAATTGAAAAATGTAAAGGGCATAAATGAGTGAAATCAAAACATTATGGGCCAAAATAAAACAAACTAAAGATTTTTTTTTCAAAACAGCCACATAAGCGCCACGTGTAATTAAACTAATATTTAATTATTTTTAATCAACTTTAGTGTCACGTCAGCAAAGTTAACGGCAAGTTAAATCAAACTAACGGTAAGGACCTCTTTGACCCAAAGTATCAAAGTTCAGGGACCTAAATGGCTTATTCAAAGTTTGGGACTAAAATGGTGACTTTTTACATGTTCGGGGACCAAATTGACCAATAATCTTTTTTAAAATTCCGTAGTTTTGATAAGCTGTGAATTAATTTATTTATAATTTATGTGCAATGTGTTTAAGTTTAGAGAATAAAAAATATAAATCTTACCTTAGGGTGTAGATTCATATAATCAATGTGTGATTTTTTTAGTTACAATAGATATTTTGTTATTTTTCATATCTATTGTTAATATTTAAATTATTATATTAAATAAATTTTTTTTGAAACAAACATACTACATTCATTCATTCATAAGCAAACAGTCCAAAAGAACACCATAATTAATAGAAGCCGGAATAGAATTCGGCTCGAAAACAACACAATCTGACATAGAAAGGGGTAACCAAGCTAACTCATGAGCTACCCTATTCGCAGATCTATAAACAAATGAGAACACGACACACTCAAATTGAGACGAAAGAGATACAATGTCGTCCAACAAAAGACCCATCCGACCACCTTCCCTCCTCCTACTTTGGATCGCTGCAACTACCGATTGGGCATCGTTTTCAACTATCAACTTCCTCCACCCTTTTCTCCGAGCATATTCGAGTCCCTCCCTTATATCCCATCCCTCCGCCTCTCTTAGATTTAACATCGCCGGCCACACACTACAACTTTCACCAAAATACACTCCAATGCCTTTCCTCCCCACCCAACCACACGAAGACAAACCATCCAACAAGCCCACTGAAGCATCACAGTTCAACTTCACCATGTTTTCTGGCGGGGCTGTCCACATTCTACTCACAACAACAGATACATTACCATCACTCTACCTATCCCTCCGACCCTGAGCTTCCAACCAAGCATACCACAGTCTATCACTAAACCGCACCACATCCGAAGCACTCCACCATTTTCCATTCCAAACACCATCATTCATACACTTCCAAATAGACCAACAAAGAACAACATACCTCCCCCATTTTGATCTGTCTTCTCTAAACAACACATCCTTGAGCCAGTCTCGAAAAAAGAAACCATTCCTCCAGCTCACCCCACACCTAACCAAACTCCAACAATCCACCACTCCATCACAATCAAACAATGCATGTTCGGTAGTCTCCGCATCCCTACCACAACCCAAACAAGTAACATCCACCTCAACATGTTTTTTCCATAAACGAGTTAAAGATGGAACATACCTTTTACAAGCCCTCCATAGAAAATGTTTCGACTTCGGAGGACAATGCAGCTTCCAAATATTCCTCCACATCTCCTTGTCCCCTACTTCTTGCTGTGCATGAACATCTCCCACATTAAAAGTCCTATAAGCACTTTTAACAGAGTAAATCCCATCTTTTTCAAACTCCCATGCCCAATAATCTTCAACAACCCTGGAACTCAAAAGTATACCTGTTATTGCACGCCTTTCTTCCACCGAAAAAAGCCAACCCTGCAAATCATAATTCCACTCCCTCCTCCTTTCCGCAAAAAAGTGTACTAATAGTAATATTTTCCAAACCAGCAGGAGGAACTGATTCCACAAACTTGTTCCCAAAATTTAACCATGGATCTTTAAAAACACGAACCTCGCTACCACTACCAACTCGAAAATAGCATCCCTTTTCAACAATAATTGTGTTGCCATGATACTCCTCCATAAGTAGCTCGGGTTAGAACCCAACGAAGCATCAAGGAATGATTTACTCGGGAAGTTCCTACCTTGAACGACCCTTGAGAATAGACAGTCCCGGTTCGATAATAATCGTCAACCTTGTTTCCCCAAAAGAGATAGGTTGAACTCTCTAATCCGACGAACCCCAATCCCACCACACTCCTTTCTAATACTCAGCTTATCTCATGCACACCAATGTATCGATCGCTGATTTTGATTCTTCGTACCCCACCAAAATGAATTCATCATCCTCTCAAGCGCAGAACAAGTTTCCAAAGGCAAAAGAAACAAACTCATTGCATAATTCGGCATAGCATGAGCTACAGTTTTTAACACCACTTCTTTTCCGACCCGAGAGAGCAACCTTTTACCCTAACCCCCTACTTCTGTCCAACTCGATCAAGCAAAAATCGGAACACCTCTTTCCGTCTTCTACCCACACCTACTGGTAACCCCAAATAGCATTCTACTCCCTCCTCCTCCTCCAACACATCCAAGACTCCACACACATCCACACGATTATTTTGGAATATATTACCACTGAAAACGACATATGATTTACCAAAATTTATTTGCTGCCCAGAATCTCTTTCATACGCTAGAAGCGCTTGTTTCACTCTAGCAGTCTCCCCCTCCTTCGCATGGCAGAACAAAACGCAATCATCTACAAAAAACAAGTGGGACACAGAAGAAGTTGCTCTTGACACTTTACATCCATGAAGAAAACCTCTTCAAGCCATATCCGCCAGCAAAACTGATAAACCCTCAGCACAAAGAATAAACAAATAGGGAGACAGTGGATCGTCCTGCCTCAAGCCCCTACTTGGAACAATAAACTCTGATATATCCGAGCTAAGAACAACCTGATACTTCACTGTTCGAATACACATATTAATCCACCCAACCCATCTCGAACAAAATCCCATAGCCTCAAGCATTCCAAACACGAAATCCCATTCTACTCGGTCATATGCTTTCGACATGTCTAATTTTATTGCTGTTGTTCCCACACCACCTCGGGTTTTCCTCTTCATCAAATGAATAATCTCCGGTGCAATTCCAATATATCTGAAATCAATCTTCCCGGAACAAACGCGCTTTGGCTATCCGACACGCACACATCCAAAACTCCTTCAATCTGTTTGATAGCATTTTGGCAACTATCTTATTAGCGATTTTACACAGAAAAATATGTCTTAAATCACTAATTACCTCCGGCTAGCTCTTCTTCGGGATCAAGATAATTAAAGTGTTGTTTAGCCCCTCTGGCATCAATCCAGACTCCAAAATATTAAAACATGTATCAACGACATCATCACCAACTACATTCCAAAATTCCTTATAAAAAGCTGGGTTCATACCGTCCAAGCTTGGAGCTTTGTCCGAGTCCATAGAGTCAAGAGCCCTCTTCACTTCCTCCCGACTTAACGGCTCAATCAACCTGACATTTTGATCCAAAGTAACTCGCTGACCAACCAGTCTTCGAATTTCTTCCATGACCACACCTGAGGAAGTAAACAAAGTTCTAAAATAGGAGACAACCAATTCCTCTAAACCTTCTCCCGTCTTTCTCCAACAACCTCCTGCATCTTTAAGGCGATCAATCTTATTATTAGCCCTCCTATTAGACGCAACAGCATGAAAATAATGCGTATTTGCATCACCATTTTTCTATAAAAAAACCTTCGCCCGTTGTTTATATTAAATAATTATAATCTAACTTTTTTTTTTGATAAGCAACGGGACATCAGGTCTATACGGTCTGTGTTTCTCATCCCCTAGTGGGGGCGTCACCCTGTTAGTTGTTAGCTTTCCCCTTAAACCCTTTAATCTCACCCCATACCATCGGCAAGGAGGCTCAAACCTGAGAGCTCAAAAGAAATCCAAAACACATCAACAGCTTGGCCCAACATGCCTTGGTAATAATTATAATCTAACTATTAAACTAAATTATATAGTTTTTAAAAATACAGTGATATGGTTACATTAGTGCACAGACACCCGTTAACCATTTGTATATAAAATGCATGCTTGAGTATATTTTTATGACCCATTATAATCTATTTTTATCGAATTTTGGGTGGCATTAGATTAAGATCTAAATTGCACTTAACTAGTATCAATCATTTGCATTGTTGGTTAGTCGAATTAACTAGCAAAATGGTCCCCCAATTGATGGACCATATAACTAATTTCCCATTGAAGTAAACTCTACTAATTTCTTTTTTAATTATGTTGATGTGACTTTAAAAATAAATAAAAATTAAATCAATTATACACCAAGCACTTATGTGGCATCACATAATATTGGATTTTACAAAAATCAAAACGACTTAATTTAAGTAAGACTTAAATGAAATTTTACACATTTGTGGGTAAAAGAAAAACATAAATACACTATCAGTTGCCGGAATATGCATATGTGCATTTATAACCTAACTAGCTCGGGCCACTTGATTCATAAACCAACTCGCAAAAAAATAATCATCATTTGCAAGTTGAGCCACAATAACTAAAATATCATACATAATCAAACTGAATGCATTAGAATTCTCTCCATTAGTCTGAATAATGAAGTTGAAGACACTGAACTCCTCTCCCCACCCGCACCCCCAACCTGAAGAGCACGAACAACTGAAAATAATTGTATTTGGAGTTTAAATTAGTGTCCACGTAAAGGGCTTTGTAAGTTGTTTGTCGTTATTATTGGGTCTGCCATTTGATTCGAAAACAAACTCGAAAGTTGATCCGAGATCTCCAACAAAACCACCACTTTCCAAGACACATTTTCTTCCTAGCACACACACCAATAAAAAAATTCACCGCGAATCTATGCTGCAGCCGCTTTGCAAACTCTAACATTACCTTACCTTGTCATCAAAGCAAGAGCTCGCTGTCTTAACAAGAGAGAACACAATTTGTTATGTACAAACCCAATAAACTGCCGCCGCTCTGAAAATCAAGATTACCCGTAAGTTTTTTTTAACAAACTTTCAAAACGGCAGATAGAGCGACACATACCCTCATTTTTATTTATTGTATGTTCCTTTTCTTATATTCTAAACGAGAAATAATATTAATCAACAGAACAGATTACATTCAAGTTATCATAAAAGTATAAAATAATACATTATAATCAACTAATAACATTTACAAATTTTATTGCCTATACAGAGGTTCTAACTTCTAACCCAAGACCACACAATAGTGGCCTAAACAAATTAACAGCTTCACCCTATAGGCCTTGGTTAGAATATTGTTTAATATTTATCAAGTATGTATATGTCAAATTGATTTTTACCCAATAAATTGACCCATTCAGCCATTAATTGTCGGCACATTCCAAGTACAAACCATGAACTTCACTTCACTGTGTAAATATTACAATACAATACAGCAAGATAGAAAGAGAAATCGAAACAAAACAAAAGAAACCATATTCACCAATGAGGTAGAACAAGGCCAAGCATCCAAAAATGTAAATACTCTCATCTAAATATATTTTGACCGGTCTGCATATCCGACAAGTCGTATCTATCCCCCATTAAATTACATATGGTCCTACTCCACTACACTACACAACACAGAAAGCAGCAAACTGCAATACCTGCATCTTTGTAATTGTACCTACCTCTTAGAATCCAATAACCAAACTAAAACTACATTATTGTTTCCAAAGAATCACAGTATCACATAATCACTCTCATATAATTGTGTGTGTTTAATTTACTGTTTAGTGAATCCAATTGTAGCACTCTCATATAGCAAAAATAAAGGGTGTTAACACGTGAAGTTGCTGAGAATGTTTATATTAGTATTATTTGTTTATTAACAGGAACATAAAAAGGAAAAGGTGGTAGCTGACACTTGTCTCTTTCGCTTTTCTTTCCTTCCTCCTCCTCCAGCTTTCATTACTCTCGAGGCTACTTACTGTTATCATGTTGTCTGTGTCTCATCCTATGCTATTCACCTACGTTCTGACATTCCATTAATTACTTTATTAAACTACCATGTTATTAACGTAACATTTTCATGGATGATGAAGATTATATACTATAATTGAGCAGAGGCAACAGGGTCATGCTCATGTCCTCAAACAAGCCTAGCTACAGTTCCTTCCTGTCCCTCACTCCATCTCTCTCTTTCTCCTCATTTATATCTCTGTGGTTCTTGCATTTAAGCTTCCCAACTACTTCCTTTTGCATTTGCCATATTTGAGTGTGCTTAGCTACACTCACTCTACACATTTTCATGGGGAAGTCTGGAGGAGCCAGCCCAACCTCCTGGTTCACTGCAGTCAAAAGAGCCTTCAGGTCTCCCACCAAGGATAAGAACACCACCAACACAAGAAGAAGAGAACATGAACCGGACGAAGAAGAAGAGAAGGTGCGTGTACGCACGCTTTACATGTTCGAGTCTCGGTTGTTACGCTTTTCTGTAAAAAAAATCGCTTTGTTCTTCAATTCATTTAACTGTTTTCTTTGGTTATGCAGAAGAGAGGAAAGAGGAGGTGGATTTTCCGGAAGCCTGTGAATTCCCAAGAAAATGTGGTACAACACAGGACCATAATCGCCTCTGCTAGTGCTAACACCCCCACCACCACCACCAAAGCTGTTGCTGTTTCTGTGGCTGCCGAGGCAGAGCAAAGGCACGCGATCGCGGTGACCATGGCCACCACCGCTGCTGCTCGGGCGGCTGTAGCGACCGCCCAAGCAGCGGCAGAGGTGGCGCGTCTCACACGCCCTTCTGTTTCCGTCAGAGACCACTATGCCGCCATTTCCATCCAAGCAGCTTTCAGAGGATATTTGGTATTAATTCCACACAAAGGCCTTAGTTTAGCTTAGCTTGCCTTATTAAGTTATGCAATTAATTAAATTGTCTAATTCTTGAAGGCTCGGAGAGCTCTGAGAGCGCTCAAGGGGCTGGTGAAGCTGCAAGCTTTGGTGAGAGGTCACAATGTGAGAAAGCGAGCCAAGATGACTTTACAGTGCATGCAGGCTCTGTTTCGAGTCCAGACCCGAGTGTGCGACCAGCGCAAGAGGCTGTCTCTTGAAGGGAACGTCAATTCCATCTTATGGGGGTCACATCAAGCCGAAAGGATCTCCCTTGTAAGTGCTACATTTGCTCAATATAACCTTCTTGAATTCAAATTTTAGCCTCCTCTGTTTCTTGATCCGGTTCAAATTGCAGTGTAGAGATGGGAAAAGGAGCAGCATTGCTGATTACTGTCATGTTGATGATCAAGAAGATGATTATGATGATCACCCAAACCCAGAAAGCTTACAGGAAAAGGCCCTTTCTGATGCCTTCTCTCACCAGGTTTAGTTTTCGACATCAATTTGCTCTGTTTTCTTTCACTCTGCATCAGAAACCGCTAAATGTCACTCTCTGTTTTTTGTGTGTGTAGATATGGAGGAAAGATCAAGAAGACGTTGAAGAGAAGCTCAGGTGGCTGGAGCGGTGGACGAGGAAGCAAGCGGGAAGAAAATCGTTGGAACAAATCAGAGACCCTATAAAAACAGTTGAAATCGACACCTCTCAGCCTTACTCGGCCCCAAATTCGCAGCGACCAAGAAGATCACACTCCATTCCCTCCCCTGTTCAGAACAGAGCAGCCTTCCAGCCGCAACCCACGACGCCACCGCCGTCAAAGATGAAGCAGCACCAGCACGTCCACTCGGCCAGTCCCCGAATCGGAACGCCGGGATACATGGCTGCGACGGAATCGGCAAAGGCACGGGTCCGGTCACAGAGCGTGCCCAGACAGAGGCCAGCGACGCCGGAGAGGGAGAAAACAGGGTCGTCGGTGAAGAAGAGGCTGGCGTTTCCGGGACCGGAGGCGTACGGTGGCGCGAGTGATCAAGAATGCGAGCAGAGGTCTGACATGTCATGGTGTACGGACGAAATAATGTATCCATATCAGCAGCAGAGTTGGAGGAGGGAGGATCTGAGGCCGAGGAGGTGGTTGAGCTAATTATATTATAGTAATTACTGAGAGGATGTACTTATGTTATTATGATGACAATTCTGGTGGTTTTGTTGTGTCCACCTGAGAATTGCTGATCAAGAATTTGTATCGGTCATTACCAACTTTTAAAATATTTCTTGGTTACGGATCAATCTTATTTGTGTCTTCTTTTTTTCTTTCCTTGTTAAAGAGAAAGCTATTTACTTCTTTAGAAAAAGTATGATGGAATAAACATAAGCTAAGTAAACAATCATATAATGTGCTTGTACAATAATATAGTGATGTTACAAGGTCTCTGTGTATAGTGAAGCAGGCATCTTATATGAAGTGTAAAGAAAAAGTGGAAAAAGACAAAGGTATTGAGACATAGTAATTACCAGGGATGCTTATGATATAAGAACAAATGAACATTGAACAAAGTTGCATCAACATACACACTTTACTTACTACAACATGAAATTACCAATACCCAAATCACTTTTATTTTATATTGCTACTTTGTCTCTTTCCCGTTTTCCCATTAACAAAATCACTCCTTATTCTTTTTATCATATAACTAGATATGGAACACATATTTTTAAGATTTGTTGAAATGTGAAAACATTTTGGATACCCTCTTATATGAAACTCATTCTTATGTCAAAAACTGATTTAAACATATTGAGATCTATTTATCGTCCGCGAAGCCACCGGAGTTCATTCTCCGTGAAGCAACGAGAACTCTATTTTGCTATCACTTTATTGTCGGCCACAATGTGGCTTTGATGTGCTCCAGATTTAGTCTAGCTGACTAAGGCCTTGTTTGTTAACTCAACTTCACCTCCGGTAAGTCCCGGTAAGTGTCGGTAAGTAGGTGATGAAAACTTAACGGAGCTGAAAGTTGGTGCTCAGTTAAGTCAGTTATGTTTGGTAAATGACTGACTTAACGGAGCGG